>BPLR01017988.1:0-42128 GCA_021605095.1 Caerostris extrusa | reverse complement strand
CAAATTTCAATCTTTATACTAAATCGTGTAATGCAAATCGAAAACTTCAATAACTATTTTTATCTGATTTTATTGTATTTTACGTTTCAAATCAAATAAAAACATTCAGAATTTAATCAAGTTTTTGCTTCGCTTAAAGGATTATTTCGTGTTTTTGAAAGAACTATTTTTGCCTTGTTCTTTGAAAAGCTATTTGCCTTGAAGGAAAATAATTTTAAATTCATAAAGTGAACGCATATTTCCTTTTATATCATATAAAAAAATTCATTTTATTGCAGATGTTATGTATATCCTTTTACTTTAAAAAAGTTTTTACGTTTGTTTTTTTACACTGAGAATAAATTTGATCATTTCTAAAATAAATTAACTTACAACTCTGATTTTTTTTTGTTGGTGAGAAGGTATCAATAAGCTCATTTTGAAAAGTATAACAATAAAAAAAAAAGATTGAAAGTGAATTTGGTATTCGTTTTCATTCATAATCAAAAACAGAGAATTAAATTGGTGTTTCGAAAATTTAAATAAAATGAACGAAAGAATCAAGCACAGTTGTATTTCAGTGCTGTAATCCGCTGGCGGCATTGTTCTAGACACTATTTCAAAAATGAGGAAACTCATTTTTTGAAATAGTGAATAACATAACTTCCGCATATGTTATGTTCATTATCTTGCCTCGTTAGTCGGACTATCAGGTGGAGTTTTCTTCCATACGTTACGCAAATGCGGGATAGTTCCCCATGAAAGTCCAAACAGAAGACACTGCTCTACTTCTTCAGCATCACGGAGCAAAAGTCAGACTTCTACCTACGGCTGCTCCATCACAACTGAAGCTGCTCCCCAATCCCCCCTTCCCTCCTTCCAAGAGCTGCTCAGTGGTCAAGTGGCTAGCACTCTGGCCTTCGGTACCCCAAGCTTCAGGTTCGAATCCCGGTGGTGGCATGGATGTTTGTTGATTATCCGGAATCTACGTTAAACTGTAGGTCCCGGTCTGTTTAGCCCTCGTGTGCACAAGATGACCGTAAAGCGACAAACCAAACCAAACCTTCCATGAGACAACACGGATTCATGAACTTGGTCTAGATGTTGTTGCCAACCAAGCGGGATAAGAAACAACAACATATTTCTTATTAAATAATATACAAAAGAAAAGGAGAAATTTATTTAAATACGCATAAAAGAAAGGAATGAGAAGAGAACTGAAATTGTGGGCCAAAAATAGTTTAAAAACACATCCAACTATTAACAGATGGATAGATATGAGGAGTATGATTTGTGTGCCACAATTTCTATTTTTATGATTAAATGCGACCAAAAGTTATTTCGCATTACCATTAATAAACCTAAAATTTAACATGAAAACGCTTTCCCATATTAACGAATCGAAAAATATATCCTTTCTGATAGGATAGAAATCGAATTTAAAAAAACAAATTGCAACATTCTTTCTGAAATAATTTACAATTCCGATTTTTTTTTTTATTGGTGAGGGGTAGCAATAAGTTTGAAAAGTATAACAATAAAAAGATAGAAAGTAATATTAACTGTTATTCATTATCAAAACAAAGAATTAAATGTATGTTAGAAAATTTAAATAAAATTAATCGGAGAATTAAGCACAGTTGTATTTCTTCATGTTTTCATTTAAAAGGTTATTTGCATTATTTATTTTATTTAGTTCGAATATTTATCTATTAAATAATCTATAAAAAAAAATGTGAAATTTATTTACATACAAATAAAAAAAAAAGTAATGAGAACTGAATTGAAATCGTGGGAAAAAAAAAAATAGTTGAAAAAAATGCAAGATGATAATGCTTTAAAATGTTAACTAATCGAAACATATCCTTGATGATAGGAATGTGAAGGAAACTGAAATAGTGGGAAAAAATAGTTAAAAAAAATTATCCAACTACTAACAGATTGATCGATATGAGGAGTACGATTTGTGCACCACAACTTCTATTTTTATGATTAAATGCCACCAAAAGTTGTTTCGCAATGTCATCAATAAACTTAAAATTGAACATGAAAATGCTTTATTATGTTAACGAATCGAAAAATATTCTTGATGATAGAATAAGGAATCGAATTTCGCATTTGAATAAAATCAATTAGATACGATTAATCTTTGCACGATTGATATATGACTTAATGGGCCTGAATGGCCGAGTGGCTAGCGCACTGGCGCTCGGTACCGCTGGTTTTTTGGGTTCGAGTCCCAGCGGTGCCATGGATGTTTGTAGTGGTTCGGAATCCACTTTAAACCGTAGGTTCCTGTCCTAATAGGATCGTAGAGCGTTGCGGGGGCATTGTGACTCCGCGTCCGTATCTTCAAGTTACACGCGCCCCTGGGTAATGCAAAGTGAGTAACGTCTGTGCAGCGCTTGCCTTAAGGCATCCAAGACCAAGCTGTCTAAGTGTTTGCCAGCTGCATTAAAATCTATATATATGACTTATTTAATGTAACAGTTTTAATTTACCCAGCTTTAATTTCTTAGGCAAATTTTTCCGATTCGAATTTGGAGACAATCAGATTTCCAACAGCAAAATACATTTATTCATTTTTAATCAATTAAATTTCGAGAAACGAAATATAATATTTAAATTATTAACATTCCTGTAATTTTTAATTTATCAGCTTTTAATTTTTTTAATAATATTTCCATTCTAATTCAATTTTATTTTGACAAGCAAAATGCATTTCAAGCAAAGCAGTTTTTAATTTTTCCAACTTCAGTTTTTTAAACACTTGCGTTTATATGACAAATTTTGGATGCTCGTTCAAAAATTCTTTCAGTAGAAGTATTTGCAGCACCTAACTTTTGTAATATATCTTTAATTAATGGATCTTATCTTGGGGATGAGAGTAAAATACGTAGCTAATGGGGGAGTGGATAAATGTTCTCGCTGATGGGCTATGCTGAAGATGTTCCTCACAGAATTAAGTAACAGAATATTGATAAAAATAATATATATATAAGGTGGGCTGAAAGGTTCGTAGGCTACCACATATATGGCGGTACTAGTATTAAATCCATATGATTTTTAGCTAGCCCTAACCTTCAAAAAAGACACGTGTATAAATTTGACAGCTGTTGCGCTATTAGTATGCGAGTTATAGCCTTTTTAGTGAAGCAACTTTTGTTAGTTTGAAAAAATTGGATAAAAAGGAATTTCGTGTGTTAATAAAGCATTGCTTTTGGAGAAAAAAATTACTATTGAAGCCAAGGCTTGGCTTAATAAACATTATTCGGACTTTGCACCAGGAAATTCAACCGTAGAGAAGTGGTTTTCTAAATTTAAACGAGGCGAAATGAGCACCGAGGACGATGCACGCAGTGGACGCCCTAAAAGAGGCTGTTACCGACGAAAACATTAAAAAGTCCACACAATATAACCTGATAACCGTAAAGTGAAGTTGATTGAGATAGCTGAGACCCTAAAGATATCAAAAGAACGTTTTGGACATATCGTGAATGAATATTTGAATCGTAATAAACCCGAATTTTTGCGTCGATATGTGACAATGGATGACACATGGCTCCGTCATTTCACACCGGAGTTCGATAGACAGTCAGCCGAGTGGACTGCATGTGATGAACACTAAAAATGCTATAACTCACATACTAATAGTGCAACAGCTGTCAAGTTTATACACGTGTCTTTTGAAGGTTAGGGCTAACTAAAAATCATGTGGATTTAATACTAGTAGCGCCATCTATGTGTCAGCATACGAGCTTTTCAGCCCACCTGTTATATATATATATATATATATATATATATATATATATATATAGCCCCCCAACGTTCCTCGGCTAGCTGAAATATCTTTCCCTTCAAGAGAAGATTAAAGAATCTCAATTATTTCAATAGGAACGCTGAATAACGCTACTCTATATAATGACGCAATTCTTGTAAAAAGAATACTGAAGTTCAACTAACTAATATTTATTTACATAAAGTCATTTAAGATGAACACAGGAACGCAACACACAATTCTAATATAATTCACAGTTATCAACAACTTGCCGCGACGCGATACATTTCCGGGTAAATACCGTTACGCCTCGACAAGCTCAGAGCGACAACAGCCAGACCACACATGCCTGCAGGAAGCCAAAGTTCAGACTGAAACGATTTTCATGGGATGGAGAAATCACGTGCTGTTACGTAATAAATCAGTTATTACGTAGAGTATGACGTTTCACTAGCTTTACGGCAAAATAGGAATTTAGGATAATTTGAGGCAGGAATTTTTCTAATAGGAAAATATAGGGACATATATATTATGTTGCTTATAGGAACATATATATTACGTTGCTAATTATTTAATCATCTTAAATTCTAAATGTAAATAATGTTGACGAAAAATTGTTGCTCATTTTTTGTTTCTCCTTTTCAAATAATCTATCCCTGATATTTTCTAATAGTTCTCTTTTTTGCTTTTTTTTTTTTAAATATAAGATAAAATAATTATAAGCTATTCATACGGATACGCTATTTGAAATTTATGAAATTATTAAAATTTTCAATTAAGATATAAATATATTCTTTTGGACATTTTTAATTTTAAATAATGATTTCAGCTATTTAAAAGCAAAACATTTCTAATTAATTATTTAAAATATTTTTTTTTTATTTGAACAAGTAAAAAAATTAAATTCATTCATTCGGTGCATTTGAGAAAATTTTTTAATGTACTTTTATTGAAAAAAAAAATTCTAGCTTTAACGAATGCCCGTTGCGCAACATAAAACAGGATTACGGAATAGCAATGAAGAATGGAAATCCATTTAAATACATTTAAAATACGTCTTTGCAGCTTTGAGCTCGAATCCAATTTATGCAAGTCACTAACAATATTATAAAATGCGATAAAATTCTTAACAGGATTATCACTGCTGTTTTTTTATTTTTTGTTTATTTTTATTTATTTATTTTTTTTTTGTCTAATAGTGTTATTAAAATGAGGTTATTATCTGAAATTCGATTTTTTAAAAAAAGAATGTAATGGTTAAGGAATTTGGCTTTAATTTGAAGTTTTTATAAATGTTTCTTAAATTCTGTTTTACAAAATTTATTCATTTTTTAAAATGTAATTTATTACATTTCATCGATCATTTCAGTTCAGCCATTTATTACAGTTGCATTCCAGTTCAGCCATTTATTACAATTACATCCCAGTTCATCGTTTAAGTTCATTACAGTTCATTTATCTATGCATAGAAAAAACAATTTGATTTTTAATCAACTATCAAAAATTCAAAAATATTTGTAAATTACTAATCTCAAAAAAAAAAAAAAAAAAAAAAAAAATTTTAGAACACAACTTAAATGGAAAAAGGTGTTTCTTAATTTATATCAAAATAAACTTATAGTTGTTTCAATATTTAAAAATTCTTTAAAAAACTAAATAAGTTTACTTTCCTTATCCAAAAGATATATAAAACGTCTAGAAAACTTGTAAGAAATAATATTATTGATAACAAATTTAAAAAAATTCTAAATCAAATTTGCCTTGGATTCTAAGATTATTACAATTATAACCAAATTTAGGTAGAATAGCATCACATGTTATTAAAAGTTGAATAACTGGGTTGTGGTGCAGGTTGGGCTACCAAATTGTAACTGGGTGTGGCTGATTGAAAGTTGATTGAGAACTCACATCTTTATTTACACACGGACAAACACCACACACATACAGTTAGAGATATACAATATTTAACAATTTTGAGACTGATAATTATAGATTCACGGAAGGATTCCACTACTAAGCCGATAACCCGATACTCAGCTATGCGCCGGATGCGCGAAATGTCTACGGATGAGAGTCCGTAGACCGATAAATACACAAATTGTGCTAAGTATCTTACTTTTTGGGATGAGAGACTGTAAACTAAACATTTCTCAGCAGAAGCGCTGGTTGTGCAGTACTTCCTCTCGGGTGAGAGTCTCGAATTACTGACCATTTTTCATGAACTCCAAAGGAGTTCTTACCAGTGTGTAGGAGAAATCACATTTACATTATCGAAATATCTGTCTAAATCGGTTATATTTTCTAGTTAAATAAAATCTCAAACATTTTTAATATATATATATATATATATTGTCGAAGCATATTTTTATTTATTGCCCTTTCTGAATATCATCCATATAAACCATCAATCTTTTCTCGGTCAAAAACTACGTCCAAACGTGTCAGCGAATAAACTGCGCGACTTAAACACGACCCGAAATCCTTTCATTAATTTCAGTTTATCATGTGTGAATATACTTTGCTCGATGAATTCACATTGGGAGTATATCAATGTTCATTAATCCAAAAAATTTAAACAATTGGTCAGATTACTACAGAAAGGGATTTTTGCACTTTAGATTCCACTTGTTTATTTAGCGATTTTCTTCCTTATGGTTTTCGCCAAATCGCCTTCTAAACAAACAAAATGACTGCTGCTGTTGCAAAAATAATGCTGTTTGGCGATTCCATTTGGCACGAAAATGAGACTTGGCGAAATCGGAATCCTAAAGTGCAGAATCCCTCCAAGAATCAAATTCAATGGCGACAGGGACATAACGAAATTTAATAACCATTACCAAAATTTAATACGCACTACCAAATTCAGACAAAGAAGTCTGTTAAATGTTAAGTTTAAATATTTTTTTTTAAAAATATCGTTCACTGCAAATCAATAATTTACTTTTGAAGTTCTGGGGAAAAGGTATTCATGTCAGCTTTAAAGAAATATTAAAATGTCTTGATGTCATGTACAATTTCATCAAAATCTGAAAACAGAGATTTAAAATTAACTTTTAAAGCATCCAAAGCTTCAATTGCAAAATCTATCGAAAATGGAGTCTCATTTTTTTGACTGAACGTTTGACATGTATTAAAATGCGTGAAACATTTTTTGTTCAATTGGGGTTGAAACAAATAATGTCGAATGGACTTTATATGAGTGTAGAAACAGTCGGAATCTGGTTTTCTCTTTATAAGTTTTAAGTTAAAATCATTCATATATTTAGTTAAATTTGTATTTATATTTGTATTAGATAGATGTACTTCCTTAATCACTCATTGTTTTGTAACTCAGCCAGAGGATGATTCTTTTCATTCAAGAAAATTTTCAATTATTACTCGAATTCCAAAATCACTTTATAACTCTTCCGTATCAAAGCCAGCATACTGTGGTATAATGAGATAAGTAATTCTCTCCAATCTCTTCAAATAAACTCAGGAAAAATAACGATGATTGAGTGCATGCGATCCGATACAATTAACAGAAGACATGACTGGCTTTACAACTGCTGATATATCCAAGCATTTACAGCACAAAGACTGTTGATAGATGATGCAATATACGATTAATCTATTACATTAATCATTATTTTCTACGGCCTTTGATACGAAACCAACGACACCTTTATTTTTCCCCACATGTTTTCCACCATCACTAGTGATACAATTTTGTTCAGAGTCTTCCACTCAGAAAGTCTGATCAAGTGTATAACTGTGCTCTTGGCTTTTTTTCCTTTTTTGGAGCTATATCTGTGTGAATAAAACATTCTCCAAAATGAAACGTACAAAAAAAAATTACTGATCCAAGTTAACTGATGGGTATTTGAAGTCTCTGCTGATACGCTTTAAATTTCTCTATTCCTATTTTTTTCTGAACAGAATTTTTAACTCCTTTAGTAACATATTTTCCAGTGATCGTGATGTGAATGCTATGAACATTAAAAAGCTCTTCATACATTCTGTAATTTTATCTATCTCTCGAATAAACAGTAACATCTGCTATTCAGTATCTAAAACATCTGTTGACACATCCAAGGTCAAAAAGAATCACTATAAGTGTTGATTTTTGTCACACAATGGCGTTAATATATTTTCTACAATATCTTCGAGCACCTGTGTTTGCAGACAAACTGAGGTTTTCAGATAAATTACATTGTTCTTGGCTTATTAAATGATTCTACTGCTTTTATCATGCAATCCTTGATTAATTCGCCATCAATAAATGTTTCCCCATGTTTCGCTATTGAATGAGCCACACGGAAACTATCACAAGTTGTTACTTATTGTTCAACATTTAATTTCTTAAACAGCAATTGCTGATATTTCAACCTTCGTTTCAAAGATTCGGTTTTTTAACAGTAATTTGGTGTAATTCTGAGAATATTTAGTCTCATTATGACATTTTATAACGTATTCTGAGACGAATGTTATTGTTCAATTGAAAAATATACCCATACATTACTTGACTCAATCACCAAATATTGATATACCCATTTCTCTTTAAATCTTATGCATTCACTATTAAACTTTCATTTCTTTTCCATGTTTTTGCAAATCCATATAAAAAGTACGTAACTTCAAATCAAAATGCACTTGTCACTTCGAACTCAAAATTTGGAACTATTCAACTCTCGGTTGTCTCCATATTTATACTACGCGTCCATGGAACATATTCCAAAACATTCGAGACGACTTCCAAATAAGCAATCACGCAGCAAAACTCTTTTTAAAGTTTTTTCTTTTTTTTTCCTATATCTGTTATTCGCTACAAAATGATAAAAAAAAAAACTATACTCATCTTTTAGAAATTTTTCCTTTATATACATTCGTATCGCTTGCAATTATTTAGAAATGGCAAATTTCATTATGTGAAATTGCTTTTTCAAATATTGTTGCTAAATATTCAAATAAAATGCAAATTAACATATCCTTAATAAATGTAGATCATAAAACACAATTTGGGAAAAATTTTAAAGGAAAATTTCTGAAATTTAAGTAGTAAATACAATAAACAAGATAGATACTCTTTTAAAAGGAACTGATTTTTACCAGAATTAGATAAGACTAGTCTAAATGACCAAAAAAAAAAAAAAAAAAAAAATCTTAAAGAGCAAGATAAAGCTCAAAATCGATGCCTTTATGAAAGGTAAATCCAAGTACTTAATGATACCAGTGCTAATGCTTTTGGACACTGAGAAGTAAATGCATTACTGATTTTGTCTTTCTTATATCTTTTTTTCTGTTACCGTTAGATAAGAGAGGTAGATTTCTCAAGACACGTTATGAGAACCTGTTAACACAATAATCTTTATGTTATCCGAACCAATAAGGTTGTTTAGATAACATGTTCAGAAGTTAAAAGACGCAATTTTGCCATAATAATATATACATTATTCAATATTTATTAATGTATACATCAAATTCTGTTTGATTAGTTAGAAAAATATTTAAATATTTTAAAGACATGGAATTTTTTTTTTTTAACTTCAAAATAACTAAAATAATGTTAACACGTAAAGGACGAAGTCTGATAGCATGTTGGGCTTTCAAATATAAAATGTCTATATTCACAATCGATGATGCGTCAAAAACTCCAGCGTTTATGTCGCAGAAGAAGAGCGTGATAAATTTTAGGTCGAACAAACTAATCACAAAAAAAAAAAAAGAAAAAGTAAGGCATTATTTTAGATATCGCTCTAGAAACTTTCGCTTTCGAAATTACGATGGTAAAATGTGGATTCAATGTAGAACGTCATATGAAGCTTAATCTACTATATAATCTATATATCAACTGTACCAGCCAAAGTGCCGGCATTTAAAAATTTAATGCGTAAAATTCGTGATACAAATTTCATAATCTAAACAAACTAAACATGATTATAATTATGCTTTTCGATTTAAGTCCAGAAAATCATATATAAATGTGAATAAAGTTGAAACAATTTATTTTAACTTCATTTAAATTACTGTTTTGTACAAAGTTGTTTTTATATAGTTCAGTATGATTTTATTAACACAGAACTATTTGATTTGACGTAATTAACAAACTACAAAAAAAAAAATACTTTTACTTCGGGCAGTTTCCTAATCATTTATATTGTAATTTTAATTAAAGCGCAGATTCAGATAATTATTTTGATATTTATGGACAGTAGTTTGTGCCTGCTACTTTTGTCCTGTTTTATATATGCCTAAAAAATAAGTATTATGAAACATAATGATATAATAAACAATCACCAAATTGTCAAAAGGAATGAAAATATCGCTTTGAACTGCTGGTTATCGTGTTTGTAATTTTCAAAATATAATTTGCTTTTAGAACCTTAGACCCCAACTCTGACTCCAGAATAAATTTGAATTTTTTTTTTTTTCAGTGTAACGGGCATTTAACCACTCCTAATCATTTGCATCACTAAATAATGCAAGTGCATCATCTTTGAAATGATTCACTTTTCCATTACAACAACATCATTAAAAAGTTATATTTAAGGAGTGACAACAGATAATTAGTGGCTAATTATATCTTGCCACTCCTAAAATATAACTTAAACAAAAGTGAACAATCAAAATGGCTAACTGAAATGAAACAGTGGCTAAGAGATAATTTCTGAGGCGTGTCAATAAGGACGTTTGCTGTAATTGGAATATATATATGTATATATTGTATATATTTATTTAATAGGTGAAAATTTACTATCATGAATCAAAATTTGAATTTCTTCAAATTCTGTATTTTTATCAATGTTTAGACATCTGCGAAATTAACATGAAACATGAATTGTTGCATTTTTTTTTCATGAAACATGAAACATGAATTGTCAATTTAAGTGGTTTGATTCTAAATTCACGGATATTAATCTAGTCGAAAATGATCTCGACCAAAAATTTTTCAAAAAGAAGTGAAAATGCTAATAAAATAAAAGGGGATTCAATGATATGTCTGAATCCCATACAAAATGTTTATCGCCCTTTTTTTTTAATGATTTGTAATTTTTTTTTAACATTTGTAAATATAAATATTTGGCATTGGCTTACTCTGTATTAAACTTTAGCAGGTAGGTAAATAATGTACGTACTTTTATTCCAGAATCATTGTTTGTTATACTACAATTTTCATGTTTAACGAGTAAGTCAGGCAGTACATTTTTTTATTTATAAAGATGTGTTTAATTTTTTCACTAATAAAAAAAGAAAAGGAAAGAAAAAGAGAGAGATAAACCAATACTTTTGTATTGTATTTAATTAATAATATAAGTGTGCGATACTTCGAAATAGAATAATTAAAAAAACCCAACCCAAAACTGCAACCTAAAATGCATAGTATAATGACAATTGTTGTTTTTCATACTCTTTGGAATATGAAAAAAAAAATTTAAAATGTAGTAATAATTAGTAATTACTACATTTTAGAGTATGGTATAAAATATTGTGAAGAAAATTCAGAATTTGTGGCCTGTTTGCTCATATTTATATATGGATTTTTAAACGCAACAGTATACTGTAAAAAACAGTTTAATTAAAACTCTTATAATTAAATAACAAACGCAAAGTCAAATCTGCAGGAAAAGACACAGATCATTGGTTAATACAATCGCAAAATCATGAAGATAAAAGTTCATTGTACGAAATCAGGAACTCACGCCAACTTCTGTACATAAATGCTGAAACCTCTTATAAAGGACTGAGTTGAATCCTCTGGATTATTCGGGAAAACTCTTTGTTTCCAATGATCGTTCGTTTCCAACTGATAAGAATAATCCCTCTAATCTAGAATTATTTTCGTTCATAATAGTTAAGTTAAGCTCTTAATTTTTGTAGGAAATTTTCGGATCGATCGTTGT
The DNA here is from genome assembly GCA_021605095.1 of Caerostris extrusa. Classification (NCBI taxonomy): domain Eukaryota; kingdom Metazoa; phylum Arthropoda; class Arachnida; order Araneae; family Araneidae; genus Caerostris; species Caerostris extrusa. The sequence continues at coordinate 30,491 of BPLR01017988.1, read as the reverse complement.
CTTCAATTTTGTTAAATTTGAGTTTCTTTGACAATATGTTTTAGCTTTTGCTTTGTACAGTGTACTTTTGGCAGCCAAATGAAAAGTCTGGGATGACCGGAAAACATTTAATGGAAAAATTCGCAAAGAGGTTTTTGCCAATTTTAGATTAAGAACTGAGCTCGATTGACTGTGCGTTTTGTGTATGACAGAGAAAATGAACAAGGCCCATCTACTTGTTTGCTCGGGACTGGACTTTAAACAACAGAATGGTGATTTGTGTACTCTTTACTGCAGGGCCAGAGAAAACATGTCCTGATCACATTGATTATATTATGGTGCTTCTAGCTTTTTAAATTTTTATCCTTAGAGCATTTGATTTGTTTTTAACTGTTTTTTAAGGACTTTTAGTCGTTTTTGTTAAGAATGTCAGGTCTTTTCCTTTCATTTGCTTTTATGTTCTTTCTGTTTCTACGTAAGTGGTCAAATTTGTATGGATTAAATTCTAATAAAGCCATACGTAACAACAATAACAATTTATCAAATTGTAATAAAAATAAATTTGTAATTAATAAATGGCAATTTAAACTGAAAACATTGAATAACAGTTAATTACTAATTTATCAATAATTAACCTTATCTAGGAATCTGGAATTGTATGCCTATTTATTGTTGTTTTTGCTGTTACCTTAAATATTGAATTGTTCACATGAAAGCTATCTTATCTTATAAAGAAAAGTAAATAGAAAACTTCAAAAACATTTTTCTAATCTTATCCTTTCGCCACTGTTTATTTTCTTTTTTCTTTTCTTTTTTATCCTTTTGCAACAGAAAAATTGAGCTCAAGAATTTTAATGAGGAAATGTCACCGTTCTGGAAGCTTGGATAAAATTTACTCTCTGGTGAAAAAAAGAAATCGTATCCTTGAAACCAGTCGCAAATCTCAAATTCTTTTTTATTAAATTGCTTCTCCCTGTGAACTAAAGCAATCATAAAGCGACTCGGGACAAAAATACGGACAAAATAATTTCTTTTTTTTTTTTATACGGGATTTCTTTTTTATGTCATTAAAAAGAAAAGAAAATCTTATTTAATGCAAAGTTGCATTTATTTTATTAAAATATAAGTTTACTGAAGTCTTTGCAAAAATGGTTCACTTATTTAAAGTAGTTTTATTTTTATTCAAAGGTTCTTAAAATAGTATTTAGAATAGGAAAACGAGCTCTACTATTTCAGGATGCATTAATAATACATTCTGAAATTTTAATGTTCAAAAATAATATGCTATAAATAGTTAATAATAATGTAATCGTCAATTTTCATACAGATAAATAAAATTATTTTTAAAAAATAAACTGAAATTCCAAAAATTTTATTTTATTATTTGCTATAAAAAATAAAATAAAAGTCATGCGATAGAATCCATAGAGAAACAAAATATATATGCATATATATTTTTATGCATCACATAGGCATATATTTATATTGTAATGTGCAGGTTGGGCAACTGGATTACAGATAATATGTAACACATTTAAAGACATACATTTATAGACTCGTGCAAGGATTCGACTTCTAAGCCGAAAACACAATACTCAGCTACGCGCACGTTGCGCGAAAGATACTTCCTCTCCGGGTGAATCTGTAGGAAAACTAAAGAGTCGCGATGTGTTAAATATATTTCCTCTCAGGATGAGAGACTATAAACTAAACATTTTTCAGCAGGAGCGCAAGTTACGCTGTACTTCTCGGGTGAGAGTCTCGATGCCTAATAACCATTTCTCCTGAACGCCACAAAGAGTACTTTTGGCAGTGCGTTAGAGGATTCACATATTGTAACCGTGATTTTACCGAAGATTATAATATCCTGAGGAGTACTAATACCTATTATACTTATATTTTCCTAAATAAGGCTATATTCACTTAGCTATTGTACCTCAAAGTCAAATTCGATATTGTATAAAATTGCCTAAGTTTAGAATCTCTCAGGATAAATGGTCACGAAAATGTATATGATGAAATATATGAAATTCAACAAACAAATTATTTCTAATTAATTAATTATGATGAAATATATTAATTCAACACACAATTAGTTTATAAAGAAATATCTGATTCTCGTAATTTAAATAAGAGCGATTTGCTTAATTATATAGGTTGTTTATCAAAATATTACAGATGCACTAATATGCATCTGTAATTTTTTATATGCAAGTATAAATTAATAATACTTCAAGCTATACGTGCCCCCTGGATAGTGCTAAATGAGTAACAGCAATGCAGCCCTTGCTTATGGCATAAAGAATAACTGTCGCTGTATTGCCAGCTGCATTAGAATAGCAAAAATCAATAATAAGTATAAATTATAGATGCACTAAGGAAACAAAAATTTAGTTTTAAAGACCAATTTATTATTATTTTTAATTTTTATTACTTATTCATATAAAGCTACCTATTATCATCTTCTAGAAAATTATAGGTATTAATTGAGTATTAAAATGTATCTAATGAAATATCATGTTTTTATATCATCGAAAATATGTCAGAATTTCAATACCTCAATTATAAATTAAAAGTTTCCAAAATTTGTTGGAATTTAAACTGTAAGGAAATCAGTAAACTTTGAAAAAAAAGTAACAAAGCTATATTCTTATAGTAACAAAAATTACAATAAAATATTGCAACCTTTACGCGTTTGTTTACAATAAGACGGTTTTTACAAAATTTCTGTCATCGTACCATTACAATTCCGTTTTTTTTTACATTTTCTGATTTGAGGTCTTAAATCATTTTAGTGAAAATTTTCCTTGTCGACATTTGGTCTCTATAATTTTAACCACTTCCTGCATTCCACGAACTCGTCACATGAATTGGAGCTATTTATTATGAGTAATAGATTAATTGAACACAAAAAAACTTGAATGGCGAGTGATTCATATTTGAGTTGATTGCCTGTATTCTACAAAATGAATTTCCAAATATTATTGATTCTTTGTAATTCTGAAAATGAAAAACAGTTTTTGATGGAAACAACTTGTGTTTATGAGATTTTGTTTCTTTTTTTTCTTTTTGCATTAATTTTATACGGAACCTGACAGAAAATTATAATTAAAATAAATTGTGTTCTTTTTTTATTTATCTCTATGTCTATCCCACTTGGCTGACCAAGCCCGCGAGCCCATACGCACTCATGATTGAAGGGGAAGGAAGCAGCTTCTGTTGTGATGGAGAACCCGTAGGTAGAAGTCTGACTTTGGCTCCGTGACGCTCATACAGTCATAAGAGACCGGGACCTACGGCAAAAGTGGATTCAAACTACAAACATCCATGGCACCGCCGGGATTCAAACCGAAACCTGTGGCCCCGAGCGCCAGAACACTCGGCCATTCAGGTCCCAAATTTGTGAATGCCAACGCCACGCGGTGTTCCCAGGTGGTCACCCACCCAAGTACTGACCGCGCTCAATGATGCTTGACTTCGGTGATCTAACGAGAACCGGTATATTCAGCATGGTACGGCCGTTGGCTACTTATAAAAATAAGTATATGTAAATAAGACACCCTGTGTCTTGAAATTGCAAAATTATTTAATATAATTCTTATAATAATAATGACTCATAGAAATATTTGCAATGCACACATAAAATTAAGTTAAGGTACGTTTGTTTTTTATTGTGATTAATCCTTAGTGTCCTGCAGTGAGGACGAACATTCCATGAGTAACCTACTCATGGATGGAAGGAAAGGGGCTGTTGTGATGGAGCACCCGTAGGTAGAAGTCTGACTTGTCTCCGTATCGCTGAAGAAGTAGGCCAGTGCTTTCCGGGAGAATTAACAGGGAGAAAAAATCCATTGCATTTGCATATTGTATGGGAGAAAACCCAGAAAACTCCCACCAGGTAGTCCGACTAAAGAGGCACGATGCTGAATATCACAAACACTACGAGTCTACTCGTTTTTTGATACGGTGTATACAACAAAGCAGCCAAGGGATTGAACCTCCGCCTAATGCTCACCAACGGTGCGCGTTGCCACTGAGCCACGTGTCGGACAATAAAATATATATAAATGTGTGTATTATAAACTATGGATACTATCATTTGACGTTAGAAGACGTTACACTTTTTTTATAGAATAATATAATATCGTATGGGCCTGAATGGCCGAGTGGCTAGCGCTCGGTAACACAGGTTTTTCGGGTTCGAGACCTGGCGTTGCCATGAATGTTTGTAGTGGTTCGGAATCCACTTTTAAACCGTAGGTCCCGGTCTAATACGATCTTAGAGCGTTGTGGGGGCATTGTTACTCAGCGTCCGTATCTTCAAGTTACACGCGCCCCCTGGGTAATGCAAAGTGAGTGACGTCTGTGCAGCGCTTGCCTTAAGGCATCCAAGACCAAGCTGTCTAAGTGTTTGCCAGCTGCATTAGAACAATATATATATATAGTATTGTATTCTCTACAAGTCAATATGCATATATATATATTCTTGCTGATGGTAATCTGATGAAAAGTGCGCCACAAGCTCGCCTATCAGGTGTTAATTGATTAGACTGGCAGCATACTTAACTACCGATTATTTATAAATTGCATTTTGTTTGTTTACATGAAAATAATGTTAATGTATGCTACATAACAGGTGAAAATTATATGAATAGTTTTTCAAAATATTTTATCTTTTCTTCCTCCTTTATGCTGTCACTGCTCCTTTATTTTTTATTAAATACCTCCCCCACCGCCTTAAATGCCCAAATACGCTCGAGGCTATTATCTCCCCTTCCCTTGATCGTTATATTGCCCTTTAGGGGATGGCATCATCCACTTAGGGTAACATTGTTTCAGAGACCTAATTCTCAAACTTTTGTCTCTATCCTTATGCTCTCCAATGCTACGTCAATCATTTTTCTTAACATAAAGGAATAGTAGATTTTATGTTCTTTTTCGCTAGCAATATATAAATATAAAATAAAATATATTATTTAGATTCAAAAAGCTCGGGAAAAATATATAAATATTTTAATAGATTTATTACAGACTATATTAAACTGTTTGCTTTATAAAAATAAAACCTTTGTTGGTAGATAAATAATGATATTTAATTTTATGATATGTAATTGTAATATTTTTATTATCCTATAATGATAAATAAAATTTGTATTATTGTAACAGCTCTTTTCGTAAATCTGGAAACACCTATAGCAGGGCATCAACAGATCCTTCTTCATACTGACTGAACTTCCTCAGTAGTGGCCAAGAATTGTGCTTGTGAGGTTGAATGTGACACCTTTCTTTTTATTTTGTAAATATCTTTTGATGTTATTCCGTATGTAACTTAAAAATATAATAAATAATTGTTACATAACTTGTGTCCATTATAACTAATCCTATTTCACGTTGTGAATTTTGTTTTTTATTTATGATTTTTGTTTGTTTGTTTGGAGAAAATATTCTTCGTTTTCTTTCAATGTATTCGAACTCTTTCCTCTCTCATTTCTCTTTACGAGGTCATCCCCACAATTTGAGAACCACGGACTGTATAATATGAATAACCAAATTTATCTTTCATACGCATAGAGTGAGCATCCATAAAATCCAATGCGTTTAATCAACCATCACTATTTTTAAGTTCAGAAATTCTGAAGCTATGAATAGTTTTTTAAAAAAGTTTAATGTTTATTTATTATTAAAATCCAATGTTGTAATCTATATAGATCATCATAAGCCCGTGGCCTATTCTCATTGTAGCTAAACCAAATATTCAAAATTATTGCGTTTTTTTTTAGATCTGCCAATAATTGTTAGGCGGTAAACGATTTGTCAATTCATCTAAAAGCGAAAAAGACAATGTTAACAGACTGGAAATGACTTTAAATCATTAGATTCGATCATGCATTAAAATATTCGTTAAGCCATACATTTTCGATTATAGTAATATAATCTTCAATAACATTAAATATTAAACAAATATATTTCTATTTAATTATACAGTACAACATGAATTATTATTACAAGAGTCATAAATCAAGTTATTTCTCGCTACTGTTTGATATGATATTGGTCGTTATTTAAAGTAAAATGCCTTGTAAATTTATTTAAAAGCGAAAAAGAAAATGCTAACAGGCTGGAAATGACGTTAAATCATTAGATTCGATCATGCATTAAAAATATTCGATAAGTCATACATTTTCGATTAAAATAATATAATCTTCAATATCCTCCAGTATTAAATACATATATTTGAGTATTTTGTACATATATATTTGATGCTAAGCTTGTGTTTTATTCTTTCTTATTAGCTATGTTTCATGTCAGAGATATTTTAAATATTTGATGGCATTTGATATTGAATTGGAATACCTTCTTGATTTTGTAGTTAACCACAAAAACTTAAGATTTAAAAGCCGAACACTTATTAATAAGAAAATCCTTTTCTAAACATTTAAAAAAGGCTACTTCTTAAAAAAAAAAAGCATCGAAAATGAATAGTGTTATTATGATTTTAAAATGCACTCAAAGTACAGTAAAAATCCTGAGTAATGATCACGAGCTACTATCAAAATACAGTAAAAATTATGAGTAATGCAAAAATTTATAATATTACTAATGTATATTGAAAAATGAATGATTTAGCATTTCTTTTTATGATTCAATCCACAGTTTTTATAAGATATTGTAACATTTTTTTTTTTTCAAGGGAAGAATTTTGACATTTCATTCTCAGGATAGAGGAATGTGTTATTTGACAAGCATATAATACAACCCATCATTTAACTTTGACAGCATAAAGTAATATTGTGGGTAGTTATATAACAGGCAATTAATGTTTTATACTAATGGGAACAACCTGTCACTCAAATCTGATAGCCGATATTCAGTATCATGTATAGTGAGACTCGGGAAATTAGTAAATATTTGTACGACCTTCACAGGTCAAAACAACTACAGATTTAATATGAACTATACCATGAGTTGGCCCATCGTGATTGCCGATAGACCACGAGCTGAGAAATGTCTACTCCAATGATAAGTGACGGAAGCTGACCCCTTCCCCCTCTTGATGGATTGTCTTAAAGGGAGGTTTTGGAAAAGAAAATAGAGAGTTCTGCGACAAGTCCAACAGAAGTGTTGCTTTTGCTTTTTTTTTTTTTTTTTTGAAAAGACTGAATAGGCCGGATATTCCGCCTATTTCCAAAGTGAACCCCTTATGGTTTCCTGTATCACGCCGCGTGATAATTAAGGTCTGCCGTAGACCTGGTAAAATAGATACGACGTAGTCTCGAGAACTCTGAAAATCACCGACCTTGAAGTGAATTGTACATGTGATTTAAACGTGCACTAGTGATAAAATTTTATTTTAATTTCTTTGTATAATAACCCAGAAGACATTATTTGTATATATATATATAGTGCTTGTAAATAAAAATTAAAGTATTCTCATGAACCTGAAAGTGGCTCTCTTCTTGAAGCCTTTATAAGTCTAATATAGGCAGAGCCGCTACAATATGAAAGTAAAAATTTTGTCATTTTTTTTTTTTTTTTTTTTTTTTAATATCTAAATCGTGTTAATATTAAGTAACAAAAATTTCATTTTTTTTAAGCTTAAAATTTTCAAATACATGTGTTTTGAAACAAAATCTAAACATTTTTCTTCTTTTGGAAAATAATTTGTGAATGGTTATCGTTATAACTATATTTTAAATACTGTATCTTTTTCTGCACACATTTTTCCTAAATGATTTAGCAAATAGTTAAGGTAAAATATTATTTAAGAGGAAATATGTTAAATTTAAAATTAGATATTAAAATTTTAGACACAAAATACGAACGGTTAAAAATCTAATTACTAAATAAGCTATTTTAAGGACTACTTTTATTTTAATTTTTAATTGAAAGTTTTCCTGTCTTTTAAAAAACATTTCATTTTTAATACACGGTTATATACCATTTAATTAAATTTATGATGAAGTAAACGGTTTCTACGAGATAATTTTGTAAGTTTTAAAAGAAAAATGCAAAAGCTATTACGGTTTATTAGCGTGTTGCGTATAGTTAAAAAAAACTGAAATAAAGACCGAATCATTTTTTTTATGGCGGTTTAAGTGTTTTCTTAAGTATCAAAGTGATTAATAAATTCTGAAATTTTATTCTAAAGGCGATTTTAAATATTTTTCTTTTACATCACGAAAAACAATCTGCTTTCATTTTATCACATTTTTTCCATTAAATTATTGCCAAAATATTTTCTTACTTTGATTTGTTTAATATCTGTGGTTATCGAACTTATGCATATTTAAAAGAATTCGTTACGATCACTAAGAATTTCGAATCATTATCATTTGCTACTGAAATTCGTCTCAGTACTTTTTGGTAACAATTTCAGTTTTCCTCGTAACAAAACAGAAAAAAATCAAAATATTCCCATCTCCAATATTCAAGATTTTGTTAAATTGAATTCCTTTTGAAAACAGACTTCATCAAAGTCTTGTAAGCAAATTAGTATGAAAGTTGAGTAATATATTCTGGAATTTAAGTTTACTGAAGTTAAATAAATAATAAAACACACGAACCATAAACCATAACGCACCTAACTTCTTCGCCAACATAACACCATAAACGAATCAGGTGAATTAACGGAAACAAAGAAGGGTAAAATACACAATTGATTGTAATTTCAGCACATGTGTGCACCCTCAGCATTGCTAACTATGCAAACAGAAGGGTATGTCCTTGAGTACCAGCAAAAAGTGTTTTATAAAGTCACTATGTATCTTAAATTTTGAAGAACTATTAACGGAGTCGAATGGGAACAAATAATCAGTTTGCATAAGGGGGTTTTTTTTTTTTGTAGAGGGCAACGGGCGTACCTATTACGGAGTTCCTAGGTGGTTTTAAGAACCACAATACCTCCACATCTTAAAGTAGTTAAAATATTTGCACAAAATGAGATTGTTTAATTAAGAGTTATTGTAGAATTACAGTGCACACGAGCGCAATGAGAAAATGTAAGGTTGTTTTGGACATTCAAACCAGCAGAAATGCTCTAAATGTACGACAAACAGACAACTTACTGCAAGATAGTGAAAGACAATACAATTTCCTGTGAACAATTGACACAATGTTGAAGCACCTTCAAATGTGTGCCAAGGTCTGCTTTATAATTTGATGGCGTTTGCATTGGCATGTATTGATTACCAGCCAATGCCAAGCATTTCTTGGCGCAAGGATTCCTCTGCCACAATAGTTTCACTAACACAGCTAATGGCCTACCGATTAAACGCTTTTTATCTTTTGGTGCAATTTCAGAACAATAACTGGACATGATTATTTTGGGAAACACCTTCCCAGATTTGGACTAGCAGATTCTCCGACTTGCCCACTTTGCTTGACTAATTCTGACATGACCGGTAACCACTTGAACTACTATCCTAAACTAATTATGTAGTAGTCTTCAATTTGAACCAAACGACGCCAAGTATGAGTCAGACATTACAGAAGTGCATATCCTCTTCTATTTTACATTATCGAACGCCATACTGGATGAAACCCAAGCATGATGGTCGGCAGAAATTTTGGGACAGCATGGCTCCTCAGAATTAGGACTACTGTCAACAGTACTATATAAGAAAGGTTTTGGACTTCGAAGTTTACCTTTCCTTTAAGGTATATTTCAGCAGATGCCCTTCCATATGTTGCTAGAAATTTCAAACCCATTCACCAGATATATCATTCATTAATTTTCCAGTTGTCACGCTCTCAATACCAATGGGAAAGGTCGTGGGTATTCTTAGATGCACTATTATAAAATGCAAAGGTAATTTAAATTAGGCTTTACATAATTAATACAAATTATTAATTCAATATATAATATGAGCGCCATCTGGTCAAAAAATACATAACTAAAATCAACTCTAGTATTTCTCCCACATACTTGCGACCGCTGGAAGATTAAACAAGAGAGAGAGAGAGGGGTGATTGGTGTAAGATGACGCTTATCCATTACGAAATATTACTGATCTTAGGGACTTTAATAAAAACAATTTGGAATGCTGTCTCTATGGGTTATGTTTTAAAATCTGCTTAAATCAATTACACCATTCGTAGAATTTTTTAAAGTATTTTGTAGTGGCATCACAACTGGAATATATATTTTTGACATGCTGTATAATTTTCTGTTCTGTAAATGTTTTTTGTCCTTATAAATTACATTTAATTGTGATAATCCCTTCATGATGCTACAATTTTTACAAACAATGAATGTTTAAATTCGAAATATGGTGTATACATATATTTGTTTCCCTATTTTCGAATATTTGTATCCCTATTTTACATTTCTGATTTTTATCATTTCATTAAAAATAAAGTTAATATATTAGGATTAAACAAAATAAAAGGATTACTAAACCTGAATAAAAAATAACAAATACAAATTAAATAATCATAAATTAAATATTACAAAAAATTAAACTCGACAGATATTTTTATTATTCATTGGATAAAAAACAAAGTAGCTTTTTAATAAATGGTTTGTTTAATTTTAAATAATTTCTTATTAGTTTTATAATAAGTCCTTTTAATGATGAAACCAAAGTATTAATTATTTTTAAAAATTTCATTGTATTTTGATTATCAAATGAATCATTAAATTCTAACTAATTATTAACAATTAATATAATTTTTTTTTCTTAACTTACAAGTGAAAGCTAATAAATTATTGAATTTCACTTTTTCATGTTATACTTGCTTTATAAAAAGCAAAAATAAATAATTTAATTAAATCAGTCATTTTAAAAGATAATAATAACTTATCATTATCAGTGTTAATTCAAACGAAATTAAAAATATATTTTGTTAAAATAATTCTCTTTGTGAAATGAAATAAAAAAATGTCCTCTATAATTATCGTATATTGATATATAACAAAATCATTATTAATTTCCTTTTTAAATTGAAAATATAAAATGTATAGTTTTACAAAATGAATAAATTACATCATATGTAATTTAATTTAGTTTAAAAAATATTTGTTTAATTTACTAATAGCCAAATAAATAACAAAAGCTTTTACATGAAAAGTTGTCTAGAAGATCAAATGTAATTGTTGAATGTTTTAAATTCAAATTGCAAACATCAAAGCAAAAATTTATTTCACTTATATTACTTTATTATTTATTTTTTATTCACAGATGGCAGCACTGTAAAATTCATAGATTTCTAAAATTTTAAATGTACAGTACAAGTAATTCAATGAAAATTTAAAAGCCTTCAAAATAATAATGATAATTAGATAAAAACAACTGAATCATTAGCCTATAATAATTATTAAATTACTCAATTTCTATTAATCTCATAATGATATAAAGTAGTTTCTGCTGAAATACAGCAAAAATTTTCTTTTTATAAATACAAATGACTAAAATATTTTATCTTCATCTATTATCATTTATTAATTTAGGATAAATTACATATCATTAAAATGTTAAGGTTTTAAATTAAACTAAATAAAAAGTACTGTTTATCATTTCAGTAGCACAAAAAACTGAACCCCTTTTTTAACGATCATATCCTACAAGAAATGTAAAACAAAAATCTGCAGAAAGTTTTTGTATTATATTCAAATTAAATTTTAACTAATAATTTAGGATAATTAAAATAAAACAAAAACAAATAGCTTGAATTTTTACAAATTAAAACCTAGTAAAATTTTGTAAATTATGCACAATAAAATGAAATTTCATTTAGTTAAAATAGGATATCTAAATAAGTGGAAAATAAATTCTATACTCATAATTATTCCAAAATATTTGGAGAACATCATATATTCTGAAACAAATATACACGGTCAATATACATATATTTATGATTTTAATATCTGGTGGTATACATTTAAGACAGCAATCTATGTCAAAAGCTGTTTACATTATTTCATTTGTTAAATTAAATTATTATACTGTTTAATGTGTATACATATATATATATAAACCCTAAACTTATAAAATTATCACAAAAGCATTATTAATCCAAACAGAAAATCACATGTTTGATGTTTTTTATCTTTAATAAGCTACTACCATTTCTCCCATCAAATACATATATTTGAGCAAATATCCAAATTGTAATTCAATTAAGTATTCAATCAAGTAATTTATTTTGTTTTTAATGTTAGCAAGTCTACAGGATATTAGTATGACATAAATAAAAACATTTAGTTTCAATGGGTCTATAATTTTTAAATAGAAAATATACTGTTTATATTTATTTAGTTTTTTTTTTTTTTTTGCTAATTATTGTACATACTTTTTTAAAGTAAAACATAAAAAAAATATGACACATAAAATTGATAATATTTTATCTAATGAATTTTAAGATTAAATAAAAAATGAACAAATTATAAGAGAACATTTACTGCATATGTTATGAAGTATACCAAGAAACTGTGATAGTCACTATATTATTGCACTTAGCTTAGTTTACAATGATAGAGGGAAAATATTAACATCACAATACAATAACAGCCTAGAATTATAAGCAATAATTAAAATAAAAGAGCCATCATAGAAGTGACCAAGAAGCTTAGATGGACATAAACATTATTTCCATTGAATTTCTTCCAAATTAAGATTGTGAATTAGTTATTGCAAAAAGAAATAACATACATACAATTGCACAATTAATATAAAATGAATATCTTTAAAAAATAAATCTATACATAGTTAAAATAATATAATTTTAAAAATATCAAAATAGCCAATTTTATTCCAGTCTTTTGGGCAGATCAATTCATGACAATATTTATTTTGAGGATAAGGAGTCTAGACATTATTTGCAGTTTAAGTTGAGTGTTCTAACTGGGATTTCTTCACAGAGATTAAACCAAGGTAAAAAAAGTGATTAAATGGTATATGTTTCAAGCTATAATAGCCAAGAATTTTGTATGTTCCAACTTGTGGAAAAGAAATGAGTCTCATTAGCAAGAAAGATAAATCAGATGGCTACACATGGTGATGCATGGCAAGAGTGAATGATAAAACACACAGCATAAAGATATTTTATCAAATAAACTTCTGATTCTCTCATTCACATACAAGTTTGTGCTATATTCTTACAATAACAAATGATTGGGACTGGCAGATAAGCTAAAATAATATTACTAAAACAGTAACAGCTTTATTCTTTTGCTTCTTTGTGAATTCTAAGCTACTCCACTTAATAAGTATATTAGTCTTTTCTATTTTCAACCATACTTTAAAATACTTTGGGCTATGAAAAATGAATTCATTTGACTCACTCACCACAATATTTACATATCTTAAATTTTATAAATTAAAATTCAATAGATCAGTTAGGAAGTATGAAATTTTACAATATTTTAAGATTTCTTAGATATTGTATGCAATGTAATTTTTATTCCATTTTCCTCTCCAATGACAAGATGTTGGGAAATGAGTAATTAGGATATGAAGTGATCTTTGACATAGATTAAATTTAATTTGTAAATATCCATATATTAGGAGTCTAGAGCATTTTCTTTTTCTATCTATGGCAACTAAAGAATATATGGATACACAATAGAAGTTATTTGTAATTAATTTTTATTGCTGTTCTTTTCATTTAGTTACCAAAATCTATTGCAATTTCTATTTTAGACAACAGTTTAGCTCATTATTTATAATTTTGTATCAAGAGTTTGCTCAGTAAATAAAACCAAGAAAATGCCCAGATCACTACCTGGTGGAACTTCTTTTTAAAGACCTTTATTTGTCACAAAAATTTAGTTGATATTGTCAATATATATCAAGTGAAATTTGATTAGGAACAAGTTGACAAAATTAATTCATGTTCGCTTTTAAGATATTCGTTCAATAATTTTGTTCTCAAATTTTCTTTCCTTAATTTCTGCTGTCTAGCAACTGTCACAACCACCGTATAAGAATTGCTTCTTATTTGTAAACACAAATTGTAGTTCACCATTGAAACAAAAATCACCATTCAATACACTAGATGCTAAAAATTAAAAATTTTTTTTTTTTTCTCCCTCTTTACAGAAACCATGACATGATTGATTGCAAGAAACTGTGGAAATATTAAAAAATAAATACACAAATAGTTTTTTACACAATTTCAACTACATCAAGATAACCAGCTTTGCTTTTGATTCGTTTTGGTAGATCTCTCCTTAACTCCAAGATACAGAAGTATACTGTAGTATTTTCCACATATTGAACTTCACTAACCATAATATTTGCATATTGTTTCAGTAATCTATTGAGATCTTCTTCGCCAACATTATAATAAGGAATTTTTACTTTAATGCAGATAATGTTTGATTCAACTATTTTGTATTTTACACACATTCTATCAATGAAAACTGTGTCAGTATTTTTTACTCTTGCTACAACATTTTTACCACACAGGGTGCATGCAATCACATCGCCAGAGAAAGCTTTAATATCCACAACACAATTACTTATATCAAAATATCGCTCAAGATCTGAAATGATTCGAAAAGGTGGAATCGTGTAATCAAGTGTAAATACTATGGTGACAACTCGATATTTAAAACTCATTTTTGCTTACTTTTACTCCTTTTTCTTCAATAGCGAACAATATTTATATGAAATAGTTAGAACTGTTTTTAGAAATACAAAATTCTAATTCTAATTATATCTGTACAAGTCATTCAATAGCAGAAACCATAAATTTTATTTGACTACATGTGGCGTTACTTTTTTAAACTTTTAGGCCATTACAGACAGGAATTAATCTGTTGTTAAAAATTCCATACCAACATATGGCAATAGGGTTTTAGAGAGGAATTTTTCTCAGCAATGTGTAGGGAAAATATAACGACAAGAATTTATATTGTCATGCCGATTGTTTGAAAGTAAGGGGGCTGTCATTTAATTGCTGCAGTATAAATTGCTTGTAGTAGCCATTTTGGAAAGTGTCATTTTGCTACAGTTCTTAAATAATATTCTTATTATTTATTTTATATAATTAATACAGATTTCTGCAGAAATAAATTTTTGCTTCTTTTAATTACACTGCTGGGTCGATTATTTGTCTTATTTTATTTTATTTGCTCAATAGTTGCTTGTTAAGCATTATAATAATTAATCGCTTTTTAATTTAAAAAGGCGTGTTTCCATTTAAAACTTTTTACATCGAAGCATAAGTGATTCAAAGTGATAAGTTATCTGTGATCCCATTTAATCATTCTCTTTTCCACATAGCCAGCAAAATCAATTATATTAATTATATTTTTTATTTTTATCAATTTTATTTGTATTTATATTTTATTGAGTATTGTTATCACATTAACTTTTCATGGCATAGTGCATTGACCTTTTTTAATTGTTTCTTCATTTTATTTATTTATTTTTTTATTTAACACTTTTCTTATATTCAATACAATTCCATACTTTTAATTTTTTCAATTTTCAAATTTTTCTCTTTCAGAGTGCTTGTCCCATTTAATTTAATTTTTATTTTTTAATTATAAACTTCATTTTTAATTGTCTCTTGTTTTATTATAGATTAAACGCAGATTTAGTGGAATTTTGTTACAAAGATACTTCAAAAGAAATGTCTTGTACCATTTGAAATTTCCCTGCTTTTCCCTACATTTTCCCTTACTCTCTCAGGGAGATCCTCTTTCTAGTTTCACCCTAAGTACAGTTCAGGAATACGTTTAGTAGTATTTATTCTGTTTTGATTTTTGGATTATGATGCAACTTGATTTTTGAGTGAGATTTAAAAGAAACTCTCTTAGAAAAAAACAAAAAATTATCATATCTGGTTGTTAGAATTTTTCATATTTTTAATAAAAGTTTGTTTCAGAATCTAGTAAAACTTTTATTATATTAACATGGTGTAAATCAAAATAGTTTTTGAAACATATTTCCTTTTCAGCTCTTTCAACTCGGCAACATTAATAAAGCATATTATATTTTTTTCTATGAAATCCTAGAAAAAAAATCAAAAATTTTTAAAACGGATAAATTTTGGATCTTGTACTTAATAATTATATAGGACGTGCACAAATATTATTGTTAAAAAATTTTATCTCTGAAATTATTATTAGCTAATGAATAATATTAATAGTGTTTAAATAAAAAAAATTTTTATTTAAACTTTTTGTTTTAATAAAAACATTTAACTATTTAATGTTTTTATTTTACTAACTGTTAGACATTGCAATACATTGATAAATCGTGGCTTGCCCATCAATTCTTGGTAAAACTTGAGACGATTTCCTACAACGTTTTTACGAAAGTTCCCTACGTTGAAGAATATAACACTGTACAATTTAAAAGCTACTTTTCATTCGTAAAATATAAACTAGCATAACTTTTTATATTCAATTAAGCATTTAACATCCACTGTTGCATTAAAATTCTATAATGCTACAAAAAAATGTTCAAACTAAATGTATGGCAGCAAAAAACAAACACAATTATAAAACATTATTTTATCAAATGTAGGAAATAAAAAAAAATCTAATCATTGATAAATTTCTTGAAATCTAAATAAATAAATAAAATAATCTACAATTGCTTTCATGAAGAATGTTTTGCCTATAATTGTGCTGCCATCTATTGACAAAGTTTGAAGTTTGTCGCATCAGTCAATTAAATCAGCGTCAGCATGAAATGAATAACATCAAAACATATTAAGTTTCTGAAATAAATAAATTAAACTAAAGATTTCTAACTTTATCATATTGCAGTTTGATTTTGCATTAAAAGCAAGAGTAATGTCACGAACTTGAAAAAGAAATTACGTCTGAGCTAAAATAACAAAAATACTTGCTTTGGAAGTGTATCCATTATTTAATTTACGTAATAATTAAATAAAAGATTTAAAAAATATTTATTGAGGTATTAAAAATGACACAAATATCAAATAAAATACAATATTTTAAACATAGCAATAAAGAATTATTTTTGTTAATAACTACTTGTTGTATGTTATTTTTCTAGTAAAATCATGATAAGACTATTTACAATACTGAATATAGTAATAAATAAGGGATAAAAAATCAGGGCTAAAATAATAAAAAGGGATAAAAAATAAAATAATAATGAGTGTCAAAAAATCAATAACTTTTTTGGAAAAATTAAAAAAGTTCTATTCAGTTAAGATAATTTCTTTAAACAAGGGCACAATATTGTGAATAATAAAAAAAAAAGGTAATTGCAAATCTAGTATTCATTTTCAAATTAAATCAATAAATAATTTATTTTAAATAATAATGAATATAAATATATTTCAGAGAAAAATTACAACAAACTATAGGGATTTTTATATATCACAAGGATTTTTTTTGTCCCTCACAGCGTTGAATAAATGAAATTTGACGGGGGTATTTAATATTTCAATGTGCATTTCTAAAGAAAAGTATGTTAAAACGAATTGTTTCTTACTTAATAGTGAATTAATTAATAAATTTTTTTTTTTTTTTTTTTTTAACATGGATTCATTAAAATTTGAACACACTAGCATGATTAAAATAAAAAATATATAAATTATTCATACATATAGATCACATAAGAAATTATTCATATATATTTTTATTGTAGTTATCCTAGTTTCTTAACACCAACAATAGTAATTTCCGGAAACTGTTAAATATTTTCCCTATTTTTATTCGAAAATACTGCTTAAGCACAATTTTAACTGTTCAGTCAATTACTCTAATATTAACTTTCAAGCACAACTTGCAACGTTTGGGGAATTTTTACCCTGGTGTATTATTTCGCATATTTTAGATAACTGTCAATTATTCTTCTCGCCAGTTTTCTTTTTTTTTTTTAAAATATATTTCTTTAATACATCGCTTCTTAAAGTCCATCTTCTCTTAAATGCATTTCGTTATTTTCTAAATATCTCTATTTTCAAGATTCTGCGATTTCTATCTAAGAGTGTTCTACGATTCTGATACTAAATTTTCATTTTATTTTATTTACTAACTATTATTATTATTAGTAGTAGTAGTATCAGTATTATTTAAATAAATAAATCTTATTTTATAACTTTTCGAAATCACTTTGAGTAAGGTTTTTTTCATCATAAATGAGAGAAAATACTATCATTTAGAAATGAATTAGTTTAGAAATAAATTATTAAATTATTTTAGAAATGAAAGAAAATATATTTTAGTAGTTTTCTTCCCAGCTCATGGACTTAGTAGTTAAATAGTTTATTGCTTAACTTAAAAATTATTATTGACTTCGTTTTTTTTCTAAAGAAAACTAAAGAGGAAACTCAGATAATAGAAAATAATTTTTGTACAGTAGCTGAAACTTATGAATAATCAAAATAAATTGTTATTGGAGATAGCACAATAAATGTTAATCTAATGTAAAATCGTTATGCAATACGTAAAAGAAAACCTTAATCCTGAAAATATATTTCTGTAATATTTTTATCAATTTTTGTTTAGCATTATATAATAATTATTATGAATCATATCAATTCTACTGTTGTCAATAATTTTAAATATTAGAATAGTAGCATCCAAAATTCATTGTAATGTTTTTCCATTCTATTCCATTCCATAATGTGTCTCCATTTCTAAGCTATTCTATGAAAAACGCATATATTTCTTTTGAAACTTATTGCAATGACTGTTTTTTAATGGACGAAACATTCAAGATATTCAGAAAAAAAAAAAGCTGCATGGAAAAAATGATATTTATATTTATGAAACTCTTATATATATGAATAAATTACTTTAACTATTTTTGAATTAAATGAAATAAGTTCTTTACTGCTGGTCATCAAAATACAACCTCAAAAGGACAAATAATACAAAATTGAGATTATTGGTACATTCAGCTCCCTTTAATGGCCACCTGGTGGCAAGTGGCTGAGTTCTGACCTTTTGTATAATAGGCTTCAGGCTCGTAAACCTGGCATGGATGTTTGTTAGTGGTATATGATACTTCAAAGGAAACGTCTTGTACCCGAACTTGTACTTGTACTTGTACATCGGAATCCACTTTAAACTGGTATGTCTCGGTCTGTTTGGTTTTCGTATGCGCAAGATGACTGTAGAGCAAAAAAACCAAACCATTTAAATGGAGGAATACCGATAGCATGACTTTTTTAATAACTGCTTCTACACCCCCTCTGTATTAAATGAAAGAGATTTTGGATGTGTTTTGGAGTATGTTAGTCTATGTTATTTTCACAATTTGCAAAGTTTGTTTGGCCTAATAGTGGAAGCTGTATGCGTGTTTCAGTCATTTACCATACATTAATCAAACGTGTTTGATGGACAAGAGATCGAGAGAACCTGCAGCCTACGGCAGCCATGCAATCATGAATCAAGAATAATTATTGAATATTGCATGCAATTCGCATTATCCTGTTGAAATATGACCCAAGCCAGCTTGGAAATATGGTAAGACAAAACGCTCCAAAACCTCAGAGAGATAGCACTGACTACTCAGAGTACAGGCAATGTGTATTAGAACTCCGTGAGAGTAAAATTCAATCCTACCTCAAATCATAATGCCAGGTGAAAGTGATGCATCTTTTACGCAATCTCTTGCCGCGGTGTCGCCAGACTAGAACACAATTATCATATTGTTGTACATAGAAACGTGATTCGTCTGAAAAGACAATATCGTGCCCAAATTTAGTGCTTAGAAACAGCCTTATGAGCTCCATTCATATCGCTTGCAGGTGCGTTAGATGTGCTGTAATATGTGTCTGCACTGAAATGCAGTTGCATATTCTTTTGAGATATACACTTGATGTAAATTGCATTCATCTGGGATGGCCAGCAATGTATAAACTACAGATATTTACAAATACTGAATACATGATATAATTCCATCTAAAATTTATCTTAATGGCAATAATTTTCTGAATTAGCAAATTAAAATATGCTTGATTGGATAGTTTTTAATTTTGTCTCAATATTTGCAAACATTTTAACAATATCGTATCAGTTGATTTCTAATAAAAATATGTTTCACACTATCAGAAGATTATTATTATGCTGTAAAAATATTATAAATGATAATTTATTAATGAGAATGTGAATAATTATTGTTGGACAAATTATTTATTAATAAAGAAAACCCCTTTTATTTTAAAAATGTTATATTGAATTAAAAAAAATTACTAGTTCACTGCTTGAAGAATCGAATGTGCTCTACTCGTGGTTCATTGGAAACGTGAGTTGCTCGTGAACATTAGGGTTCAGGTTCAATCAGCGGGCTGCTTTGTTGCAGAAACTTCAAAAAAATGTGGAGACTCGATAGCATTTGTGATGTTCAGCACCTTGCCTTCTTAGTCGGACTACTTGGTGGGGGTTTCCATGTTTTCTCACATACAATAGTCAAAAAGTTGTCCTGCAGGGGCACTACCCTCCATGTTCAGCGACACGAAACCACGTTAGACTTCTACCTACGGGTGCTCCATCACAATAGAAGCTGTCCCCCCCCCCCAGTCCCTCTATCCTTGAGAGACTACTTATGGGATGTCCATCCAGCACTGCAGGGCACTGAGGATTAGACACACACAATCGAATACTTTAATTCACTGGCTACGAATTTACAAGAATAAGAAATTTCTTTTTTTTTTTTTAAGCTGAAACAATTGAATAAATAAATTAAATTATATCAATTTTTTTTTCCTCATGCTCTTTTCACTATATGCATTTTTAAATTCCACTTTGCATAATCAAAAATGCAACTGTAAAAACTCATTTTCTATTTTAAATATACTCAAAGAATATATTTTATATTGTGAGAATCTTAGCAACAACTCACTCTTTCTGACACTAATGCTCAGACCTGAGAACATTTGTCTCAATAAAACACTGTCTGAATGAAGGCAATTTCTTTTCCAAATAAATTACGAATTATTTATCAGGTTAGAAAAGAAATAACACAAATAGAAATCGCTGGGAAAGAAAGATAAATCGCCAATAAAGGCTCGAATAAAATAAAACATAAACAGAGCAATGAATAGGGTTGATGTAATAAGGGTATAGGATGAAATTGTTTTAGCACCATTAGGCAATAAATGTAATTGGCGTTGGGAAGAATTTCAGACTAAGCCATAAAAGATCTGTAAAATCACGTTCTCATGAACAAGTAAGTTTAAAAGATCCCTAGAAATTTTTATGAGATTTAGAGATTTTATTTAGCTCGTTAAACTTTTTGAATTCTATAATGCTTTTTGAAAAACATAGAAATTTCTTTGGAACAATAAATTTCGTGTTCTAAAAGGCAGGATCTTGAGATTTTTGATAAGTGTTTTAAATTTAGTGTATGAATATTTAATAGTATATAAAATTATATATTTATGAAATATGAAGTAAAATAACTGTAGAATAAAAAAAATAAAATGCATAATGAACAAAGCTGATACAGTAAAAAGTTAAACGAAATTTTTTGAACAATTAATGCAAATAAAATTGGGAGGAGCTTCAAAATAAATTTATAAATAATAGTAAAATCTCATATCATGAAAGTTTATTGCATTTTCAAGAGATCATATATTGTATGAGGAGAAGGTTTTTGATTGACCATAGTCTTTTTGAAAAATAATATAACTCAATTTTCAATACAGCGAGCTTTTTGTTTAAAATCTGTTTATTGCTTCTTATCCCACTTGGTAGACAGCAACATCGAGACCATCATGTAGTCTCATGAGAGGAGAGGATGGCAGCTTCTGTTGTGATGGAGCACCTGTAGTTAGAAGACTGACTTGGATCCATGACGCTGACTTTCTAGGGGTAGGGTTGTCAGCCCTACGAAGTAGGCACATTAAACCGGCACCTATGGCTTAAAGTGGATTTAGAACAACTACAAACATCCATGGCACCACCGGGACTCGAACGCAAAACCTGTTAAATACTAAATGTTATGAATGAAACACCGTACAAATAAGTTGAATAAAATCGGGGTTTTCCAACTTACTTCCAAAATAGCGCTACCCAGCATGTACTACACAATACAGATTTATTAAATATCTTTTCGACATAGGAATTCAAGAATTAAATTCACTTGCCAGGTTTCGAACCTAAGATATTTTAGTTCAAAAGCTCTCATGCAGATCACTACCAGATTGGGTCAATCTGCTTTATCATCATTATCGTGATCAATAACGCGGCAGCCCATGGTGGGCCAAGTCCTTCTACCTACTGGCAGATTTCGAGACAGTGGATGCTTTTCTTTTTATGGGTGGGGATGTCAGCCCTACGCCCAACGCTCTACAGTCATATCATACCGGGACCTATAGTTTAAAGTGTGTTCAGAACCACTACAAACATCCGTGACACCTCTTGGGACTCGAACCGGAAACCTGTGGCAGCGAACGCCAGCGCGCTAGTCACTCGGTCATCAGGTCCCAACCTGCTTTATAACATATAAAATTAGTAATGGTGAGTAAATTAGTAATTCATAAGAACATATAATTAGTGATGGCTACAGTAAAGTAATTATAAAAAAAAATAAGGATCTATAATTAGTGTTAGTTCAAATAAGGCAACCATGAAAATATAATGTTTATCATAAATTTTATTCATATAGTAAAAGAACAAGTTACAATTCTTTTAGCACTACTAAATCATAAATGGGTAAATTCATATGGAAGAATTTAAATTGGAAAACATTTTAGGCACTTCAAGAAAGTGCATAAAAAGTGCGTCATTTTCAAACATGAAAAATAACGATATACACAGTATTTAAAAATTTTAATTTTACTTTTTTAAAATTTTAATTAAACTCATTTTTCATAAACGCAATTACATTTAAAAGAGTTGACAAAAATCTCGGTTCATTATGTTAAAAGTTGTACATGAAGGAAAAAATAAGAATTTTATGTAAGAAATACTATCAAAAATTTAAGATATAACCATACAAAAAAGGCAGAAAACTTATTTCAAAAATTAAAACTTCAGCAAAATTAAACGTAAAATCTTAATGGATGTTCTTTCCGCGCTTACACACGATTTATACATTTTGATATAATTAATGAATCCTGGAAAAAGTCCATCCTAGCAGAGACTAAGGAAGCTACATAAAACAAATGCAAATACCATATATTTTAGAATACAAGCCGTGCTTAAGCCGCGAGTGCGTTTTTTTTTTTTTCTTCAAACTATTTTTCTAAAAATTTTAAAAATCCGTGTATACTCCGAAATGAAAAAAGATGAATAGCACGGACTTTAAAAGATTTATATAATGTTTTTTCTTTTAAAGCAATTTTTTTTCTTTTCTACTGCCATTTTTATGAGCTAACTATTTATGGTATACTATTACTTTTTCTGGCGTACGTTTTGGTGGTTTTTCCTTGGCAGGGCTCAAATTCCGCTAACATCAGATTTTTCGTTTTGCCGATGAAGCAACAAATCAGCGATATAAGCAATTTCGGAAATAAAACAACTCATTTGAGTTAAAATGAAAATGTTTAAAATGAACAACACATTTCGATTTTTTTTTTTTCATAAATATAAAAGCAAGAATTAAAAACGTGATATAACAGTTGGGTTGACATGTACGTAGGCTCACACATAGATGGCGCTACTAGTATGAAATACATATGAGTTTTAGTTAGCCATAACCTTCAAAAGTCACGTGTATAAATTTGACAGCTGTTGCACCATTAGTATGTGAGTTATATAGTATTTTTAGTGAAGCAACTTTTGTTAGTTTGAAAACTGGATAAAAAGGAATTTCCTGTGTTAATAAAGCCTCGCTTTTTTGGCGAAAAATACTATTGAAGCCAAGGCTTGGCTTGATAAACATTATTCGGACTTTGCACCAGGAAAATCAACCGTAAAGAAGTGGTTTGCTAAATTTAAACGAGGCGAAATGAGCACCGAGGACGATGCACGCAGTGGACGCCCCAAAGAGGCTGTTACCGAAGAAAACATCAAAAAGTCCACAAAATAATTTCTGATAACCGTAAAGTGAAGATGAATGGAGATAGCTGAGACCCTAAAGATATCAAAGGAACGTGTTGGACATATCGTGAATGAATATTTGGATATCCGAAAGCTCTGTTCAAAGTGGGTTCCGCGCGAGCTCACAATCGACCAAAAAACGACCAACAACGAATTCTAAGCAGTGTTTGAGCTGTTCAATCGTAATAAACCCGAATTTTTGCATCGATATGTGACAATGGATGAAACATGGCTCCATCATTTTACGCCGGAGTCCAATCGACAGTCAGCCGTGTGGACTGCACGTGATGAACACTAAAAATGCTATAACTCACATACTAATTGTGCAACAGCTGTCAAATTTATATACATGTCTTTTGAAGGTTACTGCTAACTAAAAATTATATAGATTTAACACTAGTAGCTCCATCTATGTGTCAGCCTACGAACTTTTCAGTCCACCTGTTATTTAGCATTGTTTGGCATTTTATTACCTCCGTCAGGCTAACCAAAAAGTATCCTTTTTTTTTGCAGGATGAGAGGATCCATATATAAGAAACCCCTAGCCTTATATATGGATCTAAGAAGTTCTAAAAATTCTTATACACGGAAATATGCGATATTTGCCTTACTTTTGAACAGAAGACATTTATACTCTTGGTATATTCCAAGATATTATTCTTTGGTATACTATGAAGTATACCATAATGGATGTGGACATGTGGATACTTTGTGTATTAAGTATAACCTTTAAATTTAAAAAGGTTATACTTAATACACAAGTAATTAATTTAATTTTAATTTTTAGGTCTGAATGGACACCGAATTCTATCAATCAGATTAATAGAATTTTGGCTCTCCTAGGTAGGGTACCTTTAAATTCAGAATTTTATATTAAAATTTTGTAATTCTAAATTTTTTTTTTATGTTTTAAATTTTCTTATTCTTAAGAGTTCTTTAATTTGTTTTTAAAATTTAATTTTTCACCTTACTAAAACTTAATACCGTTTAAGGTTATAATTAGTTTTAAGATGTAAAAAATTTCGTGGTACTTTTTTGCCACCTAGTAACTCCATAATTGGTACGCCTATTGCTATTACTATAATCCATGAATTGAATAGACTTGAATTGAACTTATTGGAGGCACATGCCACATCACGAATGTCGTCACATGTGTAGATTTGGCGATTATTTGAATGAAATACACTCATGTCCATAAATTAAGGATAATTCAAAATCACACAGAAATTGAACTCTAAATTAAAAATTTCACCTGTAGAATTATCACACACATCTTGAAGAAGAATATGCAAATTTCAGGAAACCACCAGATGGCGCGGATAGTACGTCACAATGACGAGAGTGTAAGAGAGGGTATATAGGAATGGTGGCAAAGAAGTAAAATTGTTCACAAGCGCTTTAAAAGCCTTTCAGTGCAATAACCGCATAGTTTTGGCACAAAGGAAGCATTTGGATGATTTTTTACGTGGTAGAATTATCGGACGACTGGAATGTGGACTTATCCAGCTGGAAGTATCCGATGAACTTGGAATCGCCCAGAGTGTCATCTCCAGGGTTTGGCAACGATTCCAAGATGATGGTAATGTGAGTAGATGTTACAGCACAGGTCGCCCCCGAGTTACAATTGCTCTACAATTGCATACGGAATGCCGTATGCAATTGTAGAGCAATTATTCTGAAGCAAATCTCTAATTCGAAGGCATAATCTTCGAAAATTTCGGAAGGCATTATCTCACATAGGGAAATACCATGTTATCTCATACAGACATGGTATTTCTAGTTAAACTTGTCAAAAGATTAGTCAGTTAATAGATCAGAGCCTTAAACTTATGACTCTCTCTCTCTCTCTCTGTATATATATATAAATATATATAATTCGATTATTGTACCTATTACTATTCATTTGGTTGTGTTTAAACTAAAAAAAACTTTGATTGATGTAAGGGGAAAAAAACTAAAATACTTTTAAAGGTTTGGTATGTTAATCTAGGGGTTGCCATGAAAAAAGAAAAGAAAAGAAAAGGAAAAAAATAATATCTTAATAACTTTCTTAAAGAAACACGAAACACTTTCTTTTTTATACGAAAAATAAAAAAAGAATTATGAGAGAATTCCGTTTTTAAAAAAATATTTAAGGCTGTTTTTTATATTTAATTATTATAAATTCTTATCTTTAATTAAAAACCTTTTCGTTTTGCTTGTTTTTTACATGAAGTAATATTTTTAAATGTAATTATCTAATTTAATTTTAAGGAACACTTACCGAAAATTATTGAGTCTTAATTAAGAAAATTAATCAATTTTACAAACTCTAGTAGAGAAAAATGATTACAAAAATTTTACACATTTTTTTGATATTTTTCTTATGAATACTAACACCAATTCTGGAAAATAAAATAAGCATTGTAATAATTTTAATATACTACATAAATACTGTAATTGAATTAAAGCTGAATCCATTTATTAAAAAAATAATATTCTTTCACAATTCAAAAATTTATGTTTATATTTTTAATAACATGATCATGAATTAAAATTCGTAGTATATTTTTTAAAACGCTAATGTAGTATAAAAGCAATTGCTGAATTTAAGTAGTTATTCTAATTGTTTTTTACTTTATTCATCAAATGAGTTTTATGTATTTAAGCATCACTTTTTATGTTTATGGAAATGTTTATGCAAATGTTAAAGGAAATGAAACTTAATTGAATTTGTCAAAGTATACGTCCTTTTAATGATAATTTCTAAACATTAAAAATTACATTTACAAATAGTTATATTCATTAATTTAAATTTTTCTTTTGAATTAATAAAAAAACTATATAAGAGTAAAACGTTTTGAAAAAAATCACTTCTTTATTAGTTTTCTCATTTGATTTAATTTATTTGTTTATTTTATTATTTTTTATTTATTATCGACTATTTTGTTAATTTTATCTCAATAAATAAATTAATCGTCATAAAAATAAAAAAAATTTTAAAAGATACCATGTGATATTTATAAGCCAATACGAAAACAATGTTTCTTTTTTGAAACTGCATTTGATTCGTTTATGATTAATCGATTATGATTATTAAGTTTTATCGATTTTCGCATAATCATGTTGAATGTATATGCAGACCCATAAATCTATCTAGTCTATGGTTGCCCAATCTTTCTACTACCAAGAATTTAAAAATTTAATCAAAATAATTATTTCTTTTCTAAATATACTTTAAACGCAGTTCATTTATTGAAAAGCTTTCATACATTAATTTAATAAAAGGTTTTTAAGAAGAAGACGAATTTTTCAACTCTACTGGAAACCATTTTTTGGGGTGAAAGAAAACTGAAACGACTATGGAAATGCTGACCCAAGATGTAAGTTTGACACTTAGTATATTAATATTTTTTGTAATAAAATATGTTTTGGGTATAAAACTTAGCTCGTTTCTCTTTAAAAAGTATTTCATCAAAAAGAAACTAATTCGTCAATTAAAGTATTGCCCATCGTTGAGCACCTTCTTGAACACATTCCTTGTATTTTTTATGAGACTATCCATAAATAAAGCCAATTTCTTTACTCATGTCATTGATATAAACAAGTGATGATTAGAAGGAGAAATGTTTGGAGATTATGATGGATTGATCGATTGGGTAGGAGTTATTTTTAATTTAATAAAAAATTATGAAGAGGACGAATTTTTCAGCTTCTACTGAAACCATTTTTGGGGTGAAAGGAAAACTGAGACAGCTATTGAAATGTTGGCCCAAGATGTAAGTTTGACTCTTAGTATGTTAATATTTCTTTTTGTAATAAAATATGTATTGGTATTAAATTTAGTGCGTTTTTCTTCTACTTTAAAAAAATATTTATTAAAAAAAAATTAGTTCATAATTTAAAGTATTGTTCATCGTTGAACACTACGTTTTCACCCTTCTCTAACAAAAAAGGATTCCGTGTATTTTTGAGATTATCAACAAATAAAGCAAACTTTTGACCCATATGTCATTAATAGAAAAACAAGTGATAATTAGAAGGAGCAATATTTGGAGATGATGATGATTATAATAGGAGTTCTCACCGAAGCGTTTCTAAATAAATTTTTAATTGTTTCGCAACATAAAGCCGAACATTGGCATCCGAAAAATAACTTGTCTTGTCATCGTATATAACTTATAAACCCTGTCTTGTCTTTATGCCCTAGTGGCTTTTTCTTTATTGCTCAGCTCAGAGATATGTTTACCGCAAATATTTATCGTTTAATCATATCGAACACATTATTTTTTTTTTTTGCTTAAAATCGAAGAGCTAATGGCTACCTACGACAATCTTCCTGACGCCCCACTCCCTTTGCGCATTCTGAGGGGGACAAATAATCCATATAAAAAATATAATTTAATTTTGAAATCAATAATACAATTTCTCATATCTATGAATTTGAAAGTTTAATATATAACTTATCAATATTACCAATGTGTTTTATCGAACTCTGGTCAAAAATTGAAGACATTAACACTACCGGCATTAATCAGCTCTCGCTTTTTTCAATTCCTTCTATTAGCTCACACTCTCCCTATATATATATCTTGTTCAAATTTACAATCGTTCATAAAAATACTTATTTATGATGACACTGGATATTCATATAGTTTTTTCAAAACATTAATTCAGTAAATTTAATTTAATTAATTAATTTGTTTTTTTTTTTAGATTTAAGTTGCATATATCTACCAATAGATGGCGTCCGGATAAACTTTAAAAAATGAATGAAAATTATATAAAGTTTTCTGCAATATAGTGGAAAAGTAGGAAGTGACTTAATTTTTTTTTTTTTTTATATTACTTTATTTCTTTATTTGATCAAGGGTGGTCTTTCGTATCATAATCACAGTCTTTGAATCTTTTAAACTATTTTAGGACAAGTTCTATCAACTGATGCATGTAGCCAGTAAGCTCAACACTTTAACAAATTGTAGTAAAAGCATGTAGCCAAAGCGTAATGAAAATTATTTGAAATGAAGTAATTTTTTTAATCTGATTCATCTAGAACGCTAGGCTAAAAATCCCAGGAACTAAGTTTAATGCCTGATAGTTTGCAAATAATATTTGGAATTTTTTTTCATTTCTACACTTAGTAGAAACTAAAGATCTCAATTTCAGGAATTTAACTGAAAGACTTAGACTTATTATGTTTTTGTAAAAATGGAGTTCTAGTTTCCTTTGAATCGTTATTCACAAAAAGTGAAAAACGCTTACAATTGTGTTGTTTATTCTATTTGACGTTTTGCAGAAATCAATGGGTTTACTGGAGATAATTAAATGAACCTCTATTAAGTGCTTATATGTTTCAAAACATGAATGCATTAAAGACAAACTGATTACCGTTTTTTATTTTTATATAAAATTCTTTATTTTACTGTACTTGAAGGGGCACCTATTATTAAATAGTTGGTATCATACTGTTATTCCATTGGGCCATTGGTTAGATCTCTGCCTTGGCACCACAGGCTTCTGGCTCTCGAACCTGGAGGGAGGCATGGATGTTTGTTAGTGTTCGAAAATCCTGGCTATTAAACTAGATCCAGGTCTAATAAGCCTGGGGAATAGTGAAAAAAAATGACCGTAGGATGACAAAACCAAATCAATCAATATTGGATCAGAGGTCGATAGAACAAACATTGGAAAATGTTGATAAGTTGTATATTAAACTTTTATATTCAAGGTACATGAGTACTGTATTATTGCTATCAAAGCCAAATTATATTTCTTACATAGATTATTTATCTTCTCTTGAATGTGCAATGTCAAAAAGGAAGATTGAAAAACCAAATTTTATCTCAACGAATTTGCTGAAATAATAAGATGATGTGTTCTATTACACACCAAACAATAAAATATTTTGTGAACTTAAAACAAAGAATCTATAAACTCGTATGTGTTCCTCAACCATCAATAGTGTCAAGCTTTCAAAAAGTAGCATCGAAATTTCCCACTTTGTCAGTGCCAGTTAGTTACATGCCTGAGTAGTTTAATGAGCGGATAAAATGCTTCAAAAGATATAGTAGAATCTTCTACAAAATTCTTCTCTTGATATCGAAACATCTTTGAAAATTTCTAATACAAAACTTATTTTTATTGTTATTAAAAACCCTTTTCCGATCAAACCTTTCTTTGCTCTAATACGTTGTCCAACTTGGTTCTTTTGCCAATTTTCACAGAATCGGTGGTCGGATTATGAATGTCTTTTTTCGCTTCCTATAAAAATTGCGGATAAGTAAAATAAACATAGTCTACAAAAAGCTGACATTCCTTCAAGGACATCAAAAGAAGCCTGTCCGAAGTCCCTAAGAAATCACATGAGTCTCGTAATCCTATCACTAAATGATAAATTCTTTTATAGCTTGTTAAAATATCTTAAAAAACAATTCTTTTAGTCCTTTGAAAAATTCTTTGTTGGATTTTACTGGTGAAGATAGACCATCGTGTTCAATGATGCAATGCCAAGATTATCAACCCATGGGATAGGATTGCATATAGCAATTACAATTGTAAATATTCTGAAAGACTTGATTAAGAATAATTTGACAAGACACTTCTTAAAATT
>BPLR01017987.1:0-44482 GCA_021605095.1 Caerostris extrusa | reverse complement strand
GTTACGTATTGCTACGAGTTTCCAAAGCACGATCAAACCATTACTTACAGAAAAGAATAAGAAAGATCACGTAGAATTTTATCTGTCAAAAGTATTTCCTAAAGGAAAGTTTATGAACTTTAAGGATTATATTTGCATTGATGAAAATTACCTGAAAAATCAAAAAATCGAAGTAATATTTTTAGTTTATTGTTTAATTTGATTTAGTTTTTTTTTTATCATAAAAAACTTAATAATTTGCATTCTTTATTTCTTTTTCTTTCTCTACAATTATTTGGGGACAAATTAAATTTATCAATTGCTGTCATTGTTATGGGACAGAGAAAGTACAATACAAACAATAAGGAAAGATTTGAAATAATAGAAAATTCATTGATAACCTGATCATTCATTGAAAACCTGATACATTTATGCTTTTTTATAGGTCTCCCTGATCTTAAACCTATAACAACCTCTTTTTGTTTCTCCAGCTGAAATCCCTGACATTCTACATATCCAATCTCCTATATATTTATTTGAAAGGCAAAGTTTTGATTCCTTGTTACCAAGTTTTCTTACAGGAGATATGATTTTCAATATTGGAAACTTCTAAGAACCTTTAAAACTGTAATTGTAACAATTTTAATTTTCTCCTCTAATTGTAATTATGAATATTAATTAGTCTAAAGACATTCGTAATTCTGCAATAAATATAGCATACTAGCTTATATTTAGTTTGAAAATGGGCTTTTATCCAGATGCTCACGGATTCTATAGTTTTGATTCAGAAAGTGGGAAATTGGGTGCGAAAAAGAATCATTTATCTTTATTTTCCTATCCCCCATTTTAATCTTTCATTTCTTATATGAACATATGCAAATAAGTTACAATATAATTCTGTTATTATGAAAATAATAAGTATAAAAATAAATTTGTTTGTTTTATCACAAAAAATTTTGTGCAAGCTGAAAAGATATCACTATTTGCAGCGACACGTTTTTAATTACACATTTTGAATTATCTTACACTTTATAACGTATTTTAATATTATTCAATTTACCCAATAAACACGTATTCTAAATTGTATTTTCTATGTGCCTAATAAGCATGTGTATTATTACTGCATAAAATGTTGTATTTGTTTTCATTTAATATAATAAACATGCAATCTACATTAAATTTTCTATGCACCAAATAAGCATATGCATTATTACTGAATAAAATGCTGTATTTGTTTTAATTTGATATAATAAATATGTATTCACATAAACAAGCCTTCTAAACTGTATTATCTATGTACCTAATAAGCATGTGTATTATTACTGAATAAAACGCTGTATTTGTTTTAATTTAATATATTGGCTTTCATTTTATATCGTACATTTAAAAATATTAATCAAATATATGTGGTTTTAATCTTATTGGCAAAGGGGTCTATTAACAATATAGTTAAAGATTTTTAATAAGAAATTAGTAAATTCCTGATTAAGAGGAGGCCTTTTCAAGTCACTCAGTCGCTCTTTTATACAAAAAAATTTTTTTATATAGAAAATACAATAAAAAATTTTCAGCTTTTATTTATTTTCTAAAAAAATATATTTTTGTATATTTTGTATTTTTAACAAAAAAAGTATTGTTCAATTTTTATATAGCTATTAAAGTAATACTAGGAAGTTTCATCTACTGTTCCTGAAGTTATTTAACAAAAAAGTATACTAAATAGTTTTAATTATTTATTAATTATTTTTAGAACAATTCAATGTACTATCATAAATCTTTAGTTAAATGTTTACAAAAATTTGCATCAAGAAGATGATTTAGGTAAGTTTTCACAGGATTCGAACATTTTGGAATTGAAAGTTTACCATGCATTTATATATATACTGTATTATTCAGAAACATTGTTGTATGATATATGTATATTGCCATAAGAATATTTTATGTAATAATGTAAAAATACGAAATTGAATCTCTTCTATCGTGTAAGTGGCAACAGCTATTACAGCGCACCAGCAGCGCCCTCTATAAATAGAATGAACTTGTTCAATAATAGTTAAGAACTCTCTGGTATGGTTGAAGGTAGCACCTTTAGTTATTTTTCTTTTTGTGGTTAATTTTGATGTTACTCCTTATGTAATTTAAACTTCAATAAATAATTATTACATAACTTGGTTCCATTATAATTAACCTTATTTCTCTCTTTTTCACAACAGTTTGCTAGTGAAATTTAAAATAATTTTTATTACAGAGTAAGCTTGAGTTGGGTGATTTTTCTCTTTTATAAATGAGCGCAGATGTCCAAAAAGTGATATGTAACTACTGCACTATGAAGCTTAATTTTTCCGTGCAGTATTACAAATGTGCATTTTAGTCCTTGGTTACTGTGCAGAAATTTAGATATGTAGGTAATGCTTGCTAATTACTATATTACTGAAAGCTTCACTGTGATTAAATGCATGACATCAGTATTTAGTCGCTAAATGACCTCCGTTGATAAGCTTACAGATAATTAACAATTTACATTACGTAATATTCTGTGCTCATCAGAACACTATCTGGTTGCCGGGTACTGCTCATCATATTAGTAGCTTTTTGTGTGGCCCAATTTTCCTACATATGGAGAACCTGTTATGGAATATAAAACAAAATGTTATTCATATTAGACTTCACAGTTTTTAACTTTTACATTTTTTTAGTATACAGAATGGTTTAGTGCCAGGTTTAAACTTTTTAAAGGTGTAGGATAGAGTTCACCTAGAAGACTCAGAATCACATAACAATACAAGTCGCAAAGGTTTTCATGATATGGTAATGTGCACTGTCCAGGAATACATTGACACCATGCTAGTGTATTGGCTGTTTTCAATCAATATCTATCTACAGAAGTAACATAGTCAACAATAAGAAAGGTGTCTACGAATGGATGTAATTTTCAAACAGCTCCTGTAATGAAACTTGGATTGCCCTGTACCAGGCTTAGTGCAATCATTTGCATATCCAGAGCTTCATCCCTCGTTCAAGACTCATGGCGACTGTTTTGAAAGGATCCTTTGCAGATAACCATTGGTGAAAGATACCGGAAGTGGGTTATTGATTTTTGGGCAGAATAAGCTTCAGAAAATACCATCCAATCCGATATAGTCCTCACCAAGCCAGATACATATCCAGTAATTTCATGTTCATATGATCAACCATCCTGCTACAGCTGGGTCAGTGTGTGAAATGACAACGCTCTGAACTGCCACCATGTTACATACCACTGCCACTGAGTTATGACAAAATTTCGAACACAGCATTGCTGTGTAATTCGTGTCGTTTAGATTTATTTTAATCTACCTGCTACTGGGACACGTAGTAAACAGATGACAATTATTTGATGAACTTTTATCAATAAAAATATATTTTTATTTTATTTTTATTAATAATGAGCGGTAAATTTTGTAGAGAACAATAAAAATAAATATAACAATTTCTTTTCATCAAAACTTACAGACTTCTTAAATTATTCTCAGGAACCCCTTAACGAAGAATCCATGTTTTCATTTACCTATAAGGGTGGATCATTTGTGCTGTATGAGGATCTTTGGTTCCTGTTTTCTTCTGTTCTGCTACTGCCATAAATTTCATCTCCTTTGTATATATATATATATATATATAGGCAGATAGATAGATGTGTGTGTGTATGTAATGACAGGGAATCTACTACAAATTATTGTCGGGAGCCAAGTATACTTTATTGATAAAGGAAATACATGAATCAATTTACTTCATTTTATTAACATTTTTTTAATAAAATGAATCAACAACAGAGTTTGGGTCCAGTTAGAGGATTCAAAGGAAGAGATAAAAGCTACTTGGCAATAGATGTGATTATTTTTATGTATCTGCAATCAGAGTGAACAAAATTATAAAATGACTAAAAGTGGGAGAGAGATGAGAGCCATAAGGTGGTGATAAAGTATGGAAGTATAGCAGTTTGAATAGGATGTTACTAGAAAATGCAGATTTATATATAATAGGGCTTAGTGTTGAAATCAAGTTTCTTTTTAGTCATAGATGAGGAATTTAGGAAGAGCAAAACAGGTATTACACACACACATACATATATACACACACACATACATACGCATACACACACACACACACACACACACACATACATACACACACATACATACACACACATACACACATATATATATATATATATATATATATATATATATATATATATATATATATATATATATATATATTGTTTTGAACACCACTGAGCCTCGTGTTCATCTTAAGTATACCATGAACAGCCCACAGATGGGTGAGGTTGATAGGACATTTCCTTCTGATTTGTTTTTTGGTGGTAACTGCTCCTTTTGTGCGTGTTGTACAGGAGAAAATCAGGAAACCTTCCACCTGGTAGCCTGATTATGGATTGTTGGTCGCTTTAAACACATTTCCACAATCGCCTTTCAGTCTCCTCATTTTAGAAAGCAATGATTGCCACAAAATTTGAGGTTTTATTGATGCTAATAACCATGTTAACTGCATGTTACTACTTGACCGCAAGTAGACCATCTTTATATGCCGTGGTTGAAACCTTACAAAGATTGTCCCTTTTCTTTTAAGAAGTTAAAGCCTAATAAATCATTTGTGTCATGCATTGAAATAAATAAAGTGAAATGTTTATATTTTGAGTTCATCGGGGTGTCGGACAGTAAAAAGGAATTTAAGCACTTTCACTTCACCAATTAGAATAAATTTAAAGATTATTTGAACAATAAGCTAACATGGCGCTTTTTACAATACAAGACATTCGTTTAATCTCGGGTCTTCTGAACTCTGTTCAAAATTTATTCGATTGTTCATAAGAAAAAACTTTATTTCTTAAAAAAATCTTTCAAAAAGTTATCCAACAATTTAGATTGATTACATGTGTTTAGCATTTACACGATTCCAAACTGATATGAAAGTATAATAATTTTTTGGCATTTGTTTTTGAAGGATTTTATCCTAAAGTTGATTGAACTTCACTGTTTTTGAAAACTTTTTATAATTTTACACCACGGTTATTTGAGCTTTACTGTATTAAATGATAGTAGCAAAAAGTTTTTTAAAAAAAAAGGTTCCGAAGAACAGATGGTAGTTGCTGTTTTAAAGTGCTGCAATTTAAAGGAAATTAGCTTTATGAATTATGCATTAATATAGATCCTTTAAACATCATATTTTTTAAAATTCTACCTCATAAAATTTTATTTTTAAGACTTTACTACTTTTGAAAATCTTTTTTGAATATATTTTTAATTAATTAATAAGTTAAAGATTGTATAAAATAGAAATAAATAAAAATGATTTAAAAAAATCATTCTAAAGTAAAAATAATTTAAAAGTTAATTTTAAAATTATTAATAGTTCGCTGAAATGATAAAACGAATGATGATGAACCAAGATGAAATGAATCAAAGTAAAATAGAAACAAAAAAAGTCTATGATTGTTTGTTTTTAATTTAATTCAATTTAATTTATTTTATTCTTTAATATTCTGTGCATCTGTCATTTCATTATTTCTTTATTATTTTCCAAATGGCGGAAAATTTCAAACATTTTGAGAAATACTTATAATAATAATTGAAATTCTTATAAAATAAAACAATAATGTTGATTAAAAATTTTTAAAAAGCATACAACATTAGAAAAATATAATTTAACTTGATATTTTGTAACATTTTATTTAAATAAGGACAGCATTATTTCTAGCATTCTACTCTAAATAATGACAACATTTTTCGAATGATAATACTTTTTTATTCTAATACACTTGTTTGATGGCTTGTTTTTTTTTTTGCTTTTATAGAAATAAATAATCTATTTTTGCAATTTTAATTTTATTTCAAGTAAATTATTCAATTTATCATCCTCTTCAGCCTACAAACATTTTCTGAAAGATTCTTCTTTTCGAACTGATAATTACATATAAAAAATTCATTAAGTTCTCAAGAAAAATGTAGAATAGAGGCTGTTAGAAAATAAAAAAAACAAAAAAATTTGTCTGAAACTAACAAGGCCGTGTCAGCTTTTTATTGTCTTAACTTAATAGCTGGATTAGCTAAAAATATTTACCCCAAGTCTCTGGCGCTAGGTGCCATATGCTTCGAGTTCATGTTCTGGTTGTGCCATGGATGTTTGTAATTGCTCGGAATCTACTTTAACCCACAGGTCCCGATCTACAATGACTGTTGGGCATAGGGCAACCATATACAACAGTAGGAGATGCAGAATTTGGAGAAGAGTTGGATCAAACTCCCATTACCCTTGACTGAAATTACAATGTAAATGTTGCTCCTAGATGATGCTACACCGTTGACTTTTTGGAGGAGAAATTATTGTTGACAATGAATAATTTCTCACTGCAGCCTACACGCCGTGGAACAACATTCGATGTAGTTTTCTCAGGTTACGTAGAAAGACTAGAATCAAGAGTTTTCATTTCATACTTCAATTATTGCAAGGCAATTAGTTTCTGCACTGAGAAACAAAGATAATGATTTATTGCTTCATACTTTAATATAAAGTAATATTTTATATTTCATACACTAATATGAAGTCTAACTTCTGCCTTGCTTGTGGTTTTTTTTCTCTTGAATATTTCTATTAGAAAGTGGATGTCATCGGAGTATGAAGAATTTTCAAATCTTAATAGCATCTCTACTTTCTTTCAACATCTTATATTAGTAGAGTTTCATTTACTCCTCTTAATTAATTATAACTAATTCATAAACTTTCCAGACTTTCCAGAATTTTAACCCATATCCCTTTGAAAATTTTAACTGAAATTAATCTTTGAAAAATTTAATTAAACTATTCCATATTTTGGAAAGAAAAAGTCATATTTACTTAGGTTATTTTCCACTATATTAAACTAGCAGAAGTGTTATTATAACTATAATTATACACTAAAATATGAAATTTTACTCAGATGTTATATCTAAATTAATGTGATAATACACAAGTAAGCTAAATATATTTTAAGCATTAAAATATGACATCTAATTATGACCATAGAACTTTATTCTAACTCTTCGTTTAACTCAAACAATTTTATAAGAATATTTTACAGGATTCAAAATTTATTTCAGAAAGATTTTCAAATAGGATAGATATAACTACGTCATGGTATTTAAAAAAAATTGCAAATGACTTTAAAATGCTGCTATTTAATGACTTCAATCAAACACATCAAACGATAACACCACCCAAAATAAAAATTTTCTTCTAAAAAGGCTTAATGAAACCTTTTCATCACACGAGCTTCAAGAAGATATTCGACTAACAAGAGCCCTTGATGAAAAGATGACAACCCCTTCAACGGACCTTAATGAGATCGCTTATTTTAATATCCTCATTAAGAGACATCGTCCATTCAAAAGATGAGGGTGAGTGGGTAGTGACCTAATAAGATCCCTTAACGAGATCGCCGTCATGGTAAAAATTCTTCTTTGTTTAAAAGAGGCAAAAAATTTCTTTCAAAGTATTCCCAGACAAGCTTGAAACGGATCAGTCGTTGTTAACTATCCAGCCTTGAATTTGGCACATGTCACATTGGTTTCTGTTGAGGTGTTTTTGCGAAGAGGGAAGTCTGCCTACCTGCTTCAAATAAAGTTTGTCGTTCCGCTACTTTAAATTGATTAATTAAGAGTGAAGATTTAATTTGGCTTCGTTAAAGTGTTGGATTTTCTTAATGAGGGGGTGTAAGAATTTAATTATTCCCATAATTAGAATTTTAATCGGTGGAAGTTTTTAATTGCTGAGAAAATTATTCGAGTTTATTCGTATGTATGAAATTTTTTTTTTTGTAGCGAAGATTTTATATTGTATGTTTTTACTGTTATCAGTTGAATTAATTTAAGTTGTAAATTGTTTTTTACCATAAATATTTTATTGATGTAATACAGAACATCAGATGCCGTTTAATTTCTTGATTGCTTTGTTCGTTATGTCACCTCAAAAGGAAGGTTATTTTTCAAATTTACTTTTGCCCATCATGTTTTTAATAATTGGAATTATTATTAGCTATTTGGTTTTGTCCATCATGCATTTAATAATTAGAATTATTATTAGCCATTTGCTTTTGTCCATCATGTTTCTTTAATTATTAGAATTATTATTAGCCATTTGTTTTTGTCCATCAAGTTTTTTTAATAATTAGAATTATTATTAGCCATTTGCTTTTGTCCATCAAGTTTTTTAATAATTAGAACTTTCATTAGCCATTTGCTTTTGTCTATCATAATAATTAGAATTATCATTAGCCATTTGCTTTTGTCCATCATGTTTTTTAATAATTAGAATTATTATTAGCCATTTGCTTTTTGTCCATCATGTTTTTTAATAATTAGAACTTTCATTAGCCATTTGCTTTTGTCCATCATGTTTTTTTAATAATTAGAATTATTATTAGCCATTTGTTTTTGTCCATCATGTTTTTTAATTATTAGAATTATTATTAGCCATTTGTTTTTGTCCATCATGTTTTTAATAAGAATTAGTTTCCTTTTGTCCATTATTATTAACCATTGCCGATTGCTTTCTTCGTTATTTCTCCCCAACATGGAGATTATTTTCAAATTTACTTTTGTCAATCATATTTTTAATAATTGGAATTATTATTAGCCATTTAAATAGCTGGTAAAATGAGTATCTAAATCAAAACGTGATAATTTTTGCTGCATAATTTCTACTTAAATAATCAGCACTAAAATATAAAATGTATTCTATATTTGTTTCGTTTTATATATTAAATACATAATTGCGTTTTTTTAAATACCGGATAATGAGTTGTCAAAATTAACATAAGGAATAAAAAAACCAAATCCGTCTTTTAAATTTTACCATTAAATAATTTTCATGATGCTAATTTATGACTCTTAAATTAAAAATGCTGTCATTAAATTTAAGCTAATTTAATTTCACTTAAAAATTTCAAATTCTTTAAGTTTTATAATGACTCAATTGAAAATTTACAAGTAGTGTTTTCTACTAGTGTTTCATGTTCAACAATTTCATGGGAAAACTGCATCTCATAAATAAAAAAAAATCTTTATTTTTGTTTTTAAGTTTTACAACAGCAAAATAACTTATGAAACTTAATTTATTTCACCAGTTAAAATCGTATTTGTAAAAGAGAACGGGGCTTACAAATAATACTATTTTCTCCCCGTGACTAATAGTAAGAATCGACCATCCACGAGAACTATAAGAGACCACACGTGGAGAAAAAATGTTGAAATAAACTTTATCTACCATGAATTCTCACGAGAACAATATCTAGAACTGAGAGAAAACGAAAAATGCTTAAATAAATTGTACTGGAGATCTCTAGTCATGGATTTGTTAGTTGTAATTTATGCTTCATGTTACAGTATTGCTTTGTTAGTTAGTTGTCTGATTTGCGTTGTAGAAAATAAATTATTTGTTTGTCTTAACCTCTCCTCCCAGTTTTAACATTTCAATAATCAAATTCACCTTAACAGATGGGCTGAAAAGTGCATAGGCTAACACACAGATGGCGCCACTAGTATTGAATCTATATGAGTTTTAGTTAGCCCTAACCTTCAAAGGACACGTGTATAAATTTGACATCTGTTGCACTATTAGTATGTGAGTTATAGCATTTTTAGTGTTCATCACGTGCAGCCCACTCGGCTGACGTCCACTGCATGCATCGTCCTCGGCGCTCATTTCGCCTGGTTTAAATTTAGCAAACCACTTCTCTACGGTTGATTTTCATGGTGCAAATTCCGAATGATGTTTATCAAGCCAAGCCATGGCTTCAATAGTATTTTTTTTAAAAAGTAATGCTTTATTAACACACGAAATTCCTTTTATCCATTTTTTCAAACTAACAAAAGTAGCTTCACTAAAAATGGTATAACTCACATACTAATAGTGCAACAGCTGTCAAATTTATACACGTGTCTTTTGAAGGTTAGAGCTAACTAAGAAATCATATGCATTTAATACTAGTAGCGCCATCTATGTGTCAGCCTACGAACCTTTCAGCTCGACTATTCACCACTTTTCGGAAGCTAAAAATTCAACTTTCATGAAAGTTTCAAAGCAGCAGAATACAGAATTAAACTAACACATAGATTATCAAAATATGTGCTCTAATATCAAATAGGCTTTTATCTGTCTCATATTTAATTAAATCAGTTTAGTTCTTATACCTCAGTAGAACCTTAATTCGTCAATTTTGGAGATAACTTTCAAAAGAAACAATGGATATGAGTCAATGATGAATATGGGAAACAGGGGAATTTCATTGATATAACCTGTATCAATAAATGTAGGTCAACATAAAATTCATTGATATATTCTATATTAACGAATGGATGCCAATATAAAATTTCATTGATATATCCTATATTAATAAATTTGGGTCAACTTAGAATTTCATTGATATATCCCATATCATACATATAGATACTGTTTTAGATATATGCAATAAAAAAAAACAATACATAGAATTGTTGTTATTGCCAAGTTATAAGAAAATATATAAAATCCAAGATAACCTAGATGTGTTCATTTATTTAAAACTTTATGATTTCCATTCAAACTTTTCGCATATTTTAAAAACCAAACAACAAATTTCCAATATTTTTTAAAAAATGTTCTGCAATTCCATTAAAATAAATAACATTTGTCACAATTTCAAATACATTAACCCATGGGCAAAATTTGGAATAGGGAGATCATCTTGACTAGCTTCACCTCCTATCGCCATCATTGCAGTTTTCCTTCCTCTTCTACATATTTGTAATAACCGTTTCGAATTTGCCTGCCGTATGACAGAGAAAACCCCAAAACTGCCCACCGTGCAACCTGACTGGTATTGCGAGACGCTTATATCCGATATCTCAATCGCCATAGTCTCTTCTCTTCTGAAAGCAGTAACTGCATTGGAGATTATCAATAGATACAAATCGCATTTAGTATACGTTTTTGTTACAACTATTATTAGAACCTATATAGCAGGTTTAGAAGTTAAAAAACCGCATACTAAGCTATTATGTTTCTTGTTCTTAATATTTCAAAGGATCGTTGCTCGAAAGTATTCTTTTTAGAGCAGTGTTCCCCAATCTGGAGATACGCAAGAAATCAGTTAGGATACATGAAAACTATTAGGATCTGAATGGCCGAACGCTCTATCGATCGATACTACAGGTTTCGTTTTCAGTTCCATAGATGTTTGTAGTGGTTCGGAATCCATTTAAAACCGTAGATCCCGGTCAAATAGGATCGTAGAGCGCTGCAGGGGTAGGGTTACTCGCGTCTGTCTTCAAGCTACACGTGCCCTCTGGTTATGCTAAATGAATAACAGCGGTGCAGCCCTTGATTATGGTATACAGATTAACTGATTTTGTATTGCTAGCTGCATTAGCACGACAACATGAAAATAATATTAATAATGGAAAGCACAGGAAAAGGAAGTAATGGGCGTAACTCATGCAATTGATTCATCATTGATTATCCTTCCAGTGCTCTCTATCACAAAAATGTCTCGTAATTTTTCAAGTGCCCTTCTATATAATTTGTTGTTTTTTCTTTCTTTATTTTCTCTTAAATAAAAGTCTGTAATGCTGTCGATTTGAGACATTTGAAATTTTGTTAAGGTACACGAACACCTTTAAAACTCGATTTTCGATGAAAATTTCAATTTTCGTTTTTATATCATTTTAAAGCTCGATTCTTTACATTTAAAAAGTTGTTTTATGCTATAACTCAAAATGTGTTTTTATGCTTTTTTGTTTCCACGTGAAACACCATAACTGAAATAATTTTGATCCAAATGTCACAAAAATTAGTATAAATAGTTATCATAAGTGTTTACAGGGAATGGACCTTGGAAAAGATTCTAGCTACATAAATATTTATTATTTTAATTGTTAAACTTGAAAATGCATGCAAATTTTGGAAGAAATTTGTGTCGACAACATTTAAACCCATACAAAATAATAAATAATAAAGATATAAATTTACCAGAGGTCTATTCCCTGTAGAATGTTAGTACAAACACATACAAACTTAGAAATTTAAAAAATATTAATTTTATTTTGAGTTATCATGTTTTGTAACAGTATAAATTTTTGGTCATTTTTACCCTTATTTTAGCCTATAAAATTTAAAAAAAAAAATAATTATTAAATTTTTTTCTGTGATATACTAAGTTTTTAGCTGTATTCAATCAAAAATGTGTGCAAAGAAAGATAAAATATTTTAGTAATTTCAAAAAATTTCTCCCAAGGTGTTCGTGTACCTTAACTGTTCAAATAACATTGCTACCTAGCAAAAAGACAAACTGTTTTTCTTTCGTAGTGGGAGTGAGCGGTGTACTCATAAATGAAAAAGTTCTATCAAAGTGTTTGGAAGCGAATAAAGTTTGAGAAGAAGCTTTGTTTAGGTGACCAGTGCAAATGTTGGTAGTGCAATTCCATTGCCATACCAAATTGTCATCAACATCTAGTGCCATTCTCGTTTTACTGTAAGTTCAAAGTTCATTCGGGATAACGTGTCTTTAACCCTCAGTCATGACTCTAAGCGAGTTTTAGTTACAAAGTTGAAATGCAATTGTACTGGAATTAAAAGAACTGAATCAGGAAAACGAAAGTTGGGGAACTGACGGATCGAAGTTCTGCAATTGAAATAGTTTTCTCTTCAAGTCAGTTTTTGTACGATTAATCACATTAATGAGTCCTTCCCTGCCAAATCAATAAAGGTTTAATCATCAATGTCGATACCTAAATGACTCAAACTTTTGGAATTTTTGGTTTATACATTAACCCATTTTGGCCATTGGTTTTTTTTTAAAGATAGAATTTTAAAAATGACAAACAAAAAAAAAAAAAATAAAAATTTTTGTATTGTTTTTCGATCCTCAAAATTATTAATAATAAGGAATAA
Organism: Caerostris extrusa; assembly: GCA_021605095.1. Classification (NCBI taxonomy): domain Eukaryota; kingdom Metazoa; phylum Arthropoda; class Arachnida; order Araneae; family Araneidae; genus Caerostris; species Caerostris extrusa. The sequence goes on along the minus strand of BPLR01017987.1, from coordinate 31,543 downwards.
GGAGCTCAAAAGATTTTACCTCTTTTTTTATTTTTAAAATTTTTTTTTATTCAAAGTAACAAATGATACTACTATTTCATTCCGAATAAACATATATGTTTTTAAAGGGTTTTGCAAGGGTTTGCTTTTCTCGAGATAGCATAATGAATCCTTCGCGATATCTGGTTGAGCTGTGGAAAAAAAAATGAATAAGGAAGCTGTTCCTGCTGGGACGAGAAAAACTGACAATGTAATATTTTGATTCTTGGTCGTTAGCAGGCCACTATAATCTTTAACCGCTGATTAAAACCCAGATCAATTTTCTGATGTTGTAAAAATTTCTGAAAGTACTAGTGACTCAGTAAATTCCTGAAAACTGAAAAACAAATAGGACTTTCTTTATAAACCTAAAAACAGATATCCTCTCAAACGGTTGCTTTAAATTTAAATCATACATTTGGAGATGGTATTATAGTTATTATATATATAGTCAATTAAATAGAGATATAAATAGTCAATTGAAAGATATATAGAATCAATAGAGAAGATAAATATAGTCAATTGAATAAAGCTAAAACAATTTCATCAGATGGATCAGACCCATATCTATAACTGTATGTGTAAGGGATGTTATTTACAGTAATATAAATTAGTATAGATATAAGTATAACCTATATGCAGTATTATAAATAAATAGAACAAATGTACTTTGGAATATGTATATATGGAGGCGTATGAGGTGTCTATGGGTTTCTTTTTAATAAAAGGCGGTTCGTTTCTGCATTACATTTAAGGTGCACTATTTACAGACTTAAAAAAAGTTGATACACACAACATCATCAGCTCTAGGTTATATACAATTTCTATTGCCAGGCCAATATTGCCCCTCTTTCCCCTCTTTCTACTATACATATTGTATAGGTATTGTATAATGTAGACCACTGTATATATATGCATATATATGTATGTATATATACTGTATTTGGTAATATATATCTATATATACTGCTGAGTCTTTGACTCATGCACTCATGCACAACATAATAATACTAACAATAATTCCATTAATTGGCATGACTGTCAATGCGACATCAAATGCCCAATTACCCCTGAACTCTCACAGAAAGCATGCGCTCTGATATATATAAATGCAAATATATGTACCCGTGATATACATAAATGGAATTTTTGTACTTGTATACATAAATGTATGCATAAGTGGAAAATATGACTGTGACTATAAACTGTGATATGCATATAGATAGAATCCATGTTTACCACAGTATTTAGCAGTATATGTAAGTGGAACCCATGTATTGTAATATAAATTAGTTTACATATAAGTTCCATGATATACATGTACATTTGTTTGTATAAATATAATATATTTTACCATGGTTGTATAAGTTGTATAAGTAAGTGTAATTTATGTGCAATGTCATACATAAACAGAACCTATGTTTACAAGTTTACCACTGTACTTAGCGGTATATTTAAATGGAACCTACTATCAATGGACCTATGAACAATGTCAAAAGGGCAATGTTTGCCCAGATACATGTTTACCACAAAAATTCTTACAAAAATATTTTTATTCAATTTTTAACATATGCGACTTTCAAATTGTGAAGAAAATTCAATTTAATTTATAATTTTAAAAAAGGACAGTTGCATTGTTATAAACAGAATCGGAATAATGCAAATCAAAATAACAATAATTCGTAAAAAGAATGATGGACTAAATAGAGTTCTTTTCAGTGAAAAACACAATTTTTATACTCGTCATAATAAATCCGTCCAGTGCAGGGGGATAAAAAAACTGGTAATAATAAAAAACCGGAAGTGCAGTGAGTGCTCGGGAGAGGAATGCTTCTCATAAACTGATGCCACCGGAAGTTGATCTTACGCGGAAGGAAGTGTTATTCTGCGGAAATTGCATCCGGGGCATCGCATTAGGTTTCTGGATTTAAGAAAAGGCGGAACCTGCGTCTTTGCGCCAAAAGAACACTCGAAACAAGTTCTTATCTTAAAAGAAGGGTTTTGCTTCTCTGTTAAACTGCTTCGAGCTAGGCCTTCCGGCCTTTATTGTTAAAAGATTTATTTGCAGTTTTAATGCTGATCTTTTATGCCTTTTTGCTTTTGCTGATGATGGAAGATACAAGATTTCAACATTGAAAAAAAAAAATCATGGCTGCCTAATGCGGAAATACTGAAAGAAGCAAATGAGATAAAAGGCTTAGAAAGATTTTTTTGATATCATTAGAATTATTCTTCACTGAATTTTAATTTGTTTTTTTGAAATAAAATAATGGCTATTGTTATCAATGTTAAGCACAATATTATTTTCTCTAAAAATATAAAAAGTATATATCGTTTAGAAATTCCGCAGTATTTCAGTTCCCATAAAAATCACTAAGCTGTTCATAACTTTATGAACATGTAACTCCCCATTGATGATTAGACACTTCTCCCTGTTACAATTTAAATTTAAATGGAATATTTGCATGAGTAATTAACAACACAAATATGCATGTCTTACCAGAGAAATTTCATATAATAATAGTAATAAATATATCAATAACAATAATTCCCCCTAAATGACTAGTTGTCAGTACGACATCTAAATGCATAATTACCCTAAAACTCTTGCAGGAAGCATATACTTTGATATGATAAACGAAAAATCAATGTGATGTAATCTGTGATATCTTAATCATACGTACATTATGAATCAGGTACATTCATGAATAATGCACATGTGAGTGGAACCTATGTACTAATGGTATACATAAATAGAACTTATGTTTATAACGGTACATATGATATATATAAGTAGAGCCTATATGCCGTTTATACAAAAATAGTTTGCATATATGTTAACCGCAGTATTAGTTGTATACATCAAGTTGAACTTATGTATCATGGATATACATAAATAAAACTTATGTTTACCACTGTAAATAGCAGTATATGTTAATTGAATCTATATACTGTAGTATAAATTAGTTTACATATAATAGAATAGAATGCCTATGTACCTATATATATACATAAATGGAACCGTGATATGGATAAATGGAACTTATAAACACCTTCAAAACAGCAATGTTTGACCAGATACATGTTTGTCACAAAAATTCTTCAAATTGTTTGTTAAATTTATAATATATGCAATTTTCAAATTGTGAAAAAAAAAAACCTGTTTAAAGCTTATATCTTCTAAAAGAAAACAGTCTTATTGTTATAAACAGAATCGAAATAATGCAAATCAAAATAATAATCAAAAATTTGAAAAAGAATGATGGATTAAATAGAGTACTTTTTTTCAGTGAAAAACACACTTTTATACTCGTCATAATAAATCCGTCCACTGCAGGGGGAAAGAAAAAACGAGTAATAATAAAAACCGGAAGTGCGGTGAGTGCTCGAGAGAGGAACGGTTCTCATAAACTGATGCCACCGGAAGTTGATCTTACGCGGAAGGAAGTGTTATTCTGCGGAAATTGCATCCGGGGCATCGCATTAGGTTTCTGGATTTAAGAAAAGGCGGAACCTGCGACTTGCGCCAAAAAGAACACTTGAAACAAGTTCTGGTCTTAAAAGAAGGATTTTTGCTTCACTGTTAAACTGCTTCGAGCTAGGCCTTCCGGCCTTTATTGTAAAAAGATTTATTTGTAGTTTTAATGCTGCTCTTTTATGCCTTTTTTTGCTTTTGATGGTGATGGAAGATAGAAGATTTTTAACATTGAAAAAATCATGGCTTCTTAATACGGAAATACAAAAGAAAGAAGCAAATGAGATAAAAGGATTAGAAAGGATTTTTTAATGTTATGATTAGAATTATTCTTCACTGAATTTTAATTCATTGCTTTTTCAAATAAAGTAATGGCTGGTGTTGTTAGATTGGGCACAATATTATTTTCTCTAAAAATATAAAATATACCGCTCTTTTTATTTGCACAGTATTTCTGTTCCAATTTTTCACTGCATTATTTCTTAATTCCATAAAATCACTAATTGGCACTTTTCATAACTTTTAAAATGTAAAACATGGACATAGATGTAACTAACGACAAATGTTCTATACATATATCAAATACACTGTTATCAATATTTCCACTAAATGACATTTGTCAATATATCCAAATGCATAATTACGCCTAAACATCTTACAGATATCACTATGATAAACCAAAAAACAATGTAGAATTAATGTAAGTGGAATATACATAAATGTACCCATAAGTGGAACTTATATACTAATGTATGCATAAATAAAACTTATGTTTACAACTTGTAAATAAGGATATATGTAAATGGAGCCTATATGCAGTATCAAAAAATTAGTTTGCATTTAAGTGGAACCGATATACCGGTATACATCAGGGAGTTGAACCTATGTATCACTGGTCTTACGATATATTTAACTGATGTTTACCAGTTAAATTAGTTTATGTTAATTGAATCTATATACTGTAGTATAAATTAGTTTACATATAATAGTAATAAATGGACCGATTGTATATATATATATATATATATAAAATGAAATTTCGGTACCGTGATATGGATAAATGGAACTTATGAACAACTTCAAAAGCATTGTTTGACAGACACATGTTTAACACAAAAATTCTTCAAATTGTTTTATTAAATTTATAACATATGCGATTTTTAAATTTTGAAAAAATCCCGTTTAAAGCTTATATCTTCTAATAAAAGGCCAGTCGTATTTTAATAAAACAGAATCGAAACAATGCAAATCAAAAATAATAATCATTCGAAAAGGATTAAATAGAGCTTTAAGTGAAAATTATTTATTTTCCAGTATTTCTATTCCAAGTAAATCACTGCGCCGTTCATAGCTTTATAACATGTAACTTCACATTCATGAATATACATTTCTCCCTATTACAGTTTAAATGCAGAATGATTGCATGAATAACTAACGACGCAATGTGCATGTCTTACCGGAGAAATTTCAAACAATAATAATATTTTCACTAAAAGACATGAGTGTCAAGGCATCCAATTGCATAATTACGCCTAAAATTCACCTACGCCATGCGCTATGATAACAAATGGAATCAAAGTACCGGTGATATACATAAGTGGAATCTATGATTCCTTATACATAAATATACGCATAAGTGGAACTTATGTATTAAGGTATACATAAATATAACTTATGGTTACCATGGTACGTAGCGATATATATAAGTAGAGCCTATGTACCGTAATAATATTAGTTTACATATAAGTGGTATTTAAGTACCTGTATACATAACTGTACGCATAAGTTGAATTTGTGTATCAAGGTATATATAAAATAAAATTTTTGTTTTCCACTGTACATAGCGGTATATGAAAGGGAAGCTATGTACTTCTAGTATAAATTAATTTTACATGTAAGTGGAATATATGTAAATGTAGTGTAGATTAATTTATATACATATATAAATAAAATATCTCTACAGTGATATGTTTAAATGGAATCTATGAAGAACCTCAAAAAAGCAATGTTTGTCCACATGCATGTTTAACACAAAAAATCCTTAGAAATTCTTTTATTAAATTTTTAGCATTTGGTGATATTCAAATTGTGAGAAAACTCAATTTAACGCTTATATCTTCTAAAAAAAAAAAAGGCAGCCGGAGTAAAAAACAGAATCGAACTAATGCAAATCAAAATAATAATAGTTCGAAAAAGAATGATGGATTAAATAGAGTTCTTTGAGAGAAAAACACAATTTTTATACTCGCCATAATAAATCCGTCCACCGCAGGGGGAACTGGGGAACTGGTAAAAAAAACCGGAAGGGCAGTGAGTGCTCGAGAGAGAATGGTTCTCATAAACTGATGCCACCGGAAGTTGATCTTACGCGGAAGGAAAAGTGTTCTTGCGGAAATTGCATCCGGGGCATCGCATTAGGTTTCTGGGTTTAAGAAAAGGCGGAACCTGCGTCTTGCGCGAAAAAGAACACTTGAAACAAATTCTTCTCTTAAAAGAAGGATTTTGCTTCACTGTTAAACTGCTAACTTTCGAGTTAGCCTTCCGGCCCTTATTGTAAAAAAGATTTATTTGTAGTTTTAATGCTGCTCTTTTATGCCTTTTGCTTTTGATGGTGATGGAAGATACAAGATTTTTAACATTGAAAAAAATCATGGCTTTTTAATACGGAAATACAAAAGAAAGGAGCAAATGTGTGATAAAAGGTTTAGAAAAGTTTTTTTTTTTTTTATTATTAGCATTATTCTTCACTGAAATTTACACTTTTATTGTTCTTCAAATAAACTAATGGCTGTTGTTCTTAGTATAGGGCAAATGTTATTTTTCTAAAAATATAAGTATACCTGTCTTAAAAATTACAACTTTACTAAGATGCATGTTTAGTAAAAGAATCCTTCTCGAATTCCTTTCTTTGCTAAATTTTTTAGCATTTGAGATTTTCAAATTGTGAAAGAGAATAGCAGATTAGCGCTACATCTTCTAAAAAGTGGACGTCCATGTTGTTTTTGCAACAACTTAACATTAACCATAATCTTTTATAACACGTAACTTCACTTTGATATTGGTACTTCTCCCTTTTTGCAGTTCATATTTAAACATTTGCACGATTAACTAACACGAAAAGAATGCATGTTTTACCGGAGAAATTTCAAATAATAGTAATAAAATATTTCCACTAAATGACAGGGTTATCAAAAACATCCAAAAGCGTAATTAAGCCTAAAACTGTCACAAATATCATGCGCCTGATAAACAAAAATAGAATCAATGTACAGGTGATACATAAGTGAAATTCCATGCTTCTGTATACATAAGTGTATGCATAAGTGGAACCTATGTACACTTCTGGTATACATAAATAGAATTAAGTTTAACATGGTACATAACGGCATATTTAAGTGGAAAATTAGTAATAAAATAATAAAAATAAGTTTTCCAATAAGTGAACCTATGTAGAGTGGTACGTGTAAATTGAAATTATGTATCGTGGTATACATAAATAGAACTTTTGTTTAACACTCTACATAGTGGTATATGAAAATGGAACCTATGTACCACAGTATAAATTAGTTTTTACATATAACGAAATCTGCGCGAGTATAGTAGATTAATTTATATATATATAAATGAAATTTCTGTATCGTGACATGCATAATGAAACCTATGCACAAGCGTCACGATGTTTGATCCAGATACATGCTTACTCCCCAAAAATCCTCAGAGATTTCTAATTAAAATTTTTTTAACATATGCGTATCTTCAAATTGGGGGAAAAACTGCAAAAATTTATCTTCTATATAAAAGGACAGTCGCATTGTTATAAACAGAATCAAAAATAATGCAAATCAAAAATAATAATTCGAAAAAGAATGATGGATTAAATAGAGTACTTTCTTTTCAATTTAGGAAAACACACACTTTTATACTCGTCATGATACTAAATCCATCCACTGCAGGGGGAAAGAAAAACGAGTAATAATAAAAACCGGAAATGCAGTGAGTGCTCGAGAGAGGAATGGTTCTCATAAACTGATGCCACCGGAAGTTGATCTTACGCGGAAGGAAGTGTTATTCTTGCGGAAATTGCATCCGGGGCATCGCATTAGGGTTTCTGGATTTAAGAAAAGGCGGAACCTGCGTCTTGCGCGAAGACAACATTTGAAACACATTCTGGCCTTAAAAGGAGGGTTTTGCTTCGTTGTTAAACTTCTTTCGAGCTAGGCCTTCCGGCCTTTATTGTAAAAAGATTTATTTGTAGTTTTAATGCCTTGCTTTTGATGGTGATGGAAGATAGAAGATTTTAACACTAAAAGAAAAAAATCATGCATGGTTTACGGAAATACCGAAAGAAGCAAATGAGAAAAAAGGCTTAGAAGGAATTTTTATGATATTATTAGAATTATACTTCAACTGAATTTTAAAGTATTGGTTTTTCAAAATAGATGTTAGTTGTTGTTGTTGTTGTTGTTAGTGTTAGGCACAAATGTTATTTTCCTCTAATAATAAAAGTGCATCTCTCTTAGAAATTTCGCAGCATTTCTTTTCCAATTTTTCAACAGTATTTTTTTTCCCCATAAAAATCACCGAGCTGTTCATAACTTCACAACGTGTTCTCTTTGATGAATAGACACTGGGTTATTTAAAAGTAGAACATTTGGCATTGAGTAATTTCATAATGCACAAATAGGTATAGTACTTTCTTATAAAATTTTAAAATGGTAATAATAACAGTAATAATCAGTGGTAATGGTCTATGGATCTCCAACAGTTCTTATCAATGTTGTCAATAATATCCAAATGCAGAAATGGCTCCTCAAAACTTTTCAGAAAGCATGGACATGATATACAAAAATGGAATCAATGTGCGGTGATATACATGAAATGGAATCTATGTATTGGTGCTATTACATATGTGGATCCTATGTACTGAGGTGTACATAATAGAAAAAGTTTCTTTCCCACGGTACATATCGATATAAATGAGTTGAACCCAATGTACCGTTATAAAAAATTAGTTTGTATGTAAGTGGAACCTATGCACAGTGGTACGCATAAGGGATATACTATATATACATAAATAGGTCTTATGTTTACCACACAGTGCATAAGTGAAAGCTAATGCAAATGGCCCATACCACCTATAAAAAATTATTTGCTACATAAAAGGGAACATATGTACCGGTATACATAAGTGTGGCCCATAAATGCAACCAATCTACCATAGCACACGCATAGAAGTTATAAGTTTACCATTTTTATATAACTGTAAAGTGTAACCCTATGTTACCTTGATATGCATAAATACAACCTGTGCTCAACTTAAAAACGCAATGTTTAAATAGATACATGTTCCTTGGTATAATGTATTTCTTCAATTGTTTTAATAAATTTTTAATATTTGAAGATTTTCAAATTGTGAAAGAAAATAGCACCTTTTGCGTTTAAATCTTCTTGGAACCTTTTGATATATTGATTAACCTACTTGAAAATCTTAATTAAATAATTTTGAAAAGCATAATTTAGCAAACATTCTACGACTTTTTTGTTCTTTCAAAAGCGTGAATAACAAAAATCTCATCAACAAATTACTATAAGTAACGTTTGCCAATATATTGTAATCACGCTCAGAATAATCAAACATTACTGTTGAAAACGTTTTCTTAAAATAAAACCATCAGTATAATTACAAATCGAGTGGTCATTTTCTGAAAGCCATTAGAAAACTAGAAATGATGATTAAATGGATCACTTCGTCTTCTTCAATGCAGCAACAGTCTCATGGTGGGCCAAGGCCATCTGCCGGCTGGCAGATTCCAAAAACAGGCTGTTTTCTTTTTGCGAGTACGGTTGTCAGCACTACGCCCCACGCTCTACAGTCATATTAGACTGATTCACTTTTAGTGGATTCCGGAACCACTACAAATAACTGTTGTTCGCCGGACTGAACTGAAACCTCCGGCACTAAACTATTAAGTTCTATACACTAAATGAATCACTAATATTCTCAAATCTATGGGTGCTATATATATTTACTAAAATGTATGGCTATATATTAGGCGCTCAAATATATGGACTATATATCGCTGCATTTATCACGACATTTTTGCTAAGTTGGCCACATTTTAAATTTATAGTGTAATAAATGTTCCAATGTCAAACTTCTAAGTAAGAAAATTTCCTTTTGTCATGATAAATCAAACTAACAAACAATTATATATATATATATATATTATTAAAAATTCTAATTATTATGTTAATTTATTAAAATGACATAATATTTTACATAATACTGTTAATTTTTTTACTTGTTTATGGACCACATAGATATGGAACCAGTGAGACAAAAAAAAATACAAATAATATAATAAAAATATACTAACATATAAATATACTATACTTATACTTAATATATGATAAATAAGAATACTTCACGAAAACCTTACTATTTTTTTAAAAAATCCAAAATCCGTCATAAGTACAAATATGTTTTATAAAACATCAAAATTTGCTCTCTAAGATAAATGTATCATAGAATATTCAACGTCATAAAATATGGTATATGGTAAAATATATGTCTGTATGTACTTTTCTTATAAAGATTCCGCCATTGGTGAATAATGATGTACCCAATGTTAGTAATAGAACTCTATCACACTTTCATGAATGTTAAACATTACAAACATCCAGTATTTTTTTTGCCGAGGACAAAAGCTTTACTTTTTTAAGAATAATATTCAGACATATTTGAATATATTTTGCATATGTCTTCTATGAGTGCTTATAGACTTGTTTAAGTTTAACCATGAGCTTTCAGATGTTTCTAAAAATATGTACTGGATTCTTAATACTAAAATTTGATGTTTAAAGTTAAAAAAAAAAGTAATGTAGAAATAAACCTTAGACGAATCTATGTTTAGTTATTTAACGCCAATGGGTCATACCATGCTGAATATACCGGTTCTCGTTGAGTCACCGAAGTCCCAGCATCGTGGGGCGCGATCCCACGTAGGTCACGGTCTCTATGACTGTAGCGGCTCACGGGAGCCAAAGTCGAACTTCTACCTACCGCAGGTGCTCCATCACAACAGAAGCTGCTTCCTTCCCCTTCAATCATGAAGTACATCATTCTCGTGGGCTTAGCCAGCCAAGTGGGAAAAACAACAACAACAACACTCTTATTTATTAAATCTTCGACTAAAATAAAGTCTTTTTTAAAAATAGTTTAATATATGTTAAATATTTTAACAACTAATTTTTAAATGGAATTAAAAGTGAATTAAATGATTAAATTTTGATTTATGTAAACTGAAATTTATTACTTCAATCATAGTTTTAAAAAAATAAAGATCACTCACATCCCTCCTTCTTCCTGTTTTTGTCTGATGATCCCATAATGCTTTTCTTGTAATTTCATTTCATGATGATACTTTCAAAGCACTCGCATTATCAAACAATCACTCCTTGACATTTTCTGCTCCGCTTCAAATTTTTTTTTAACTCAGTTTTTGACCTCACAAAGTTTTCTTGAATGCTTCATAATCATAAACCATGCACATAAGGTAAAGTTTCAAATGCTTTTCACCCTAAAGTCCCAAATGCTCTAAGATCTTCGCAATAAGGTAATAACTTAAAAAAATAATACATCTAACAGAACGCACACAATAGCTGCAGACTGCGGCGCACAGCGCAAATGCGCGGCACACATCAATCAGTTCCATCGCCGCCCCAATAATGCCCACCCAACACCGGCCCATCCACTGCGCACCACCGCAGACACGCCACACCCCCAACCCTCGCGCTACGTATATTAAGCTGCTTGGTTTTAAAAATAAATAAACAAGTAATATAAAATTTTCAAAGTCAACTGCTTTTCACTGTATTGCAAAAGTCATTTATATAAATAATTTTCTTAAATGTAAGTCTTTTGTTTATAATTTTTAAGTTAGAAAAATTCTCTCTCTCTCACATGCACACTTCCATTTCCTGCCTGCTATTCTTCCTGCAGCTTCACTCTTCCTGCTTAGCATTCTCTCCTTTTGACAGAGAAACCAGAATGAAAACGAATCTTAAAAACAACAAATTTTTTCTCAGCGATCTATGCGCTTTTCGCCACTGGACGGTAAATTTCTATTCATAACATATCCTGGTTAAATATCTTTATATAAGATAAATTTTTTTCCCATCCATAAAAACTATGAATTAATTAAATTTAATGAATGAATTAAGATTTGAAAAAACTGCATTAACATAAAAGTGTCATCCAACAAATTTTTAAAAATATAGGTAGCTTGAACTTGAGGGATGAATAAAAAGTATTTATGAACGATTGTATTTCAGAACAAGATATATATATAGGGAGAGTGTGGGCTAACAGGAATTGAAAAACAAAAAGCTGATAACCTCTCATTTTTATCCTTCATTTTATGAGCTCCATTCTTTTTTTTTTTTGTTGGGGCTGCCTTCCATCTGCAATGAGTTATATTCATCAAAAATTATTGTTATTGTAATCAACAGTTATTTTATTGGATTCATCTACTTCCAGTTTCTCTTCGCATTCATTTGTTATTTTGGTATTCATCAATATTGTTGTAATCAACGGCTATTTTATTGATCTCGCTAATGCTTCGATTCAGCGTTATTGTTTTGGTATTCATCGATCGTTATTGTAATCACGCAGGTTATTGTTATTGCATTCATCTATCATTTCCTCTGTATTCATCGTTATCGTTTTGGTATTCATCAATAGTTATTGTTATTGTAATCAACAGTTATTGCATTCATGTAAATGTTTTTTGTATTCATCGTTATTTTGATATTCATCAATAGTTATTGTTGTGAATCAACAGTTATTGCATTCATGTAATGTTTTTTTTATATTCACTATTGTTTGATATTCATCAGTTATTGTTATTGTAATCAACAGCTATTGCATTCATAGAATGTTTCCTTTCTTTTGTATTCATCGTTATTGTTTCTTGATATTCACTACACGTTGGCTGTTATTGCAATCAACAGTTATTGCATCTGCGTGTTTTTGTATTCATCGTTATTGTTTTGATATCATCAATAGCAGCGCTGTTGCTGTAATCGCTGAGTTGCTTACTTCGAGCAATGTTTCTTTTGATCTTCATCGCGCTTCTTTTGATATAGATATCACATGAGAGCAGCTGAAGCATTCGAACCAATAAAGTGAGAAAGCTTGTATTCCTTCATGGAACAGTGCTTTGTGGAAATTATCGTGTTGTAAGTTGTTTCGATATTCATCAATATTTTTATTGTTATTGTAATGAACAGTTATTGCATTCGTGTAATGTTTTTGTATTTATCGTTATTGTTTTGGTATTCATCAATATTATTGTTATTGTGTAATCAACAGTTATTGCATTCATAATGTTTTTTTTTTGTATTCAATAAGGTTGCTTTAATATTCATCAATAGTTATTGTTGTAATCAACAGTTATTGCATTCATGTAATGTTTTTTTTTTTTTTGTATTCTATCGTTCTTGTTTTGATATTCATCAAAAGTTATTGTTATTGTAATCAACAGTTATTGCATTCATAATGCTTCTTTTGTATTCATCGTTATTGTTTTGATATTCATCAATAGTTATTGTTATTGTAATCAACAGCTACATAGACCATGTAATGCTCTTTTGTATTCATCGTGTTATTGTTTTGCGCCTCAATAGTTAGATGCTATTGTAATCAACATTAGTTATTACATTCATCTAATATTTTTTTTTTTGTATTCATCAACAGTTATTGTTATTATATTCAGTTTAATTTTTAGTAATCAATATATTTTCGCACCAACTAAAGCAAAAAGAGCTAAAAGATGATGTAACATGCTTTAAAAACAAATTCATACTATTGGATGAATAATTCATATATATATATATATATATTTTTTCGTCTTCTTTGAAGATAATACTTTATAAATAACTACTGCAAATAAGACATACATTTCTTCAATCCTTCCTGTTTCCCAGCTTCATTTATCTATATCTCCCTCTTCATGCCTGCCTTCTTTCTTCATCCACACATCCCATAATCTCCCAAACACTTTTTTCTCATCATCTTCTTCCCAGGTTTCCCCACTAGGTAAGACATTTAATCTGATACTGAATGCCTCCTAATGTTTATATTAATGGAACAATATCAACGTAAGAAGTAAAAGTGAACACATGCTCAAATTGACTCTGGATATTTTTTCAAAAATAAAATGCATCAATTTGAATAACTATGAGTTTTTGTAACTCATTTATCTTTTTTATTAAGTGAATCATCTGGGCTTCTATAGCCTTATGCATGCTTTTACCTAACTGTGTGAGACAACGTTAATCACCTTACTTCCGAGCCGGTGGTGGTTCTTGAGTGTTTGAGCGTAGCGGACCCGAAAATAAATTAATTACCCTTATTGAAAATGCAAGCACAGAAGGATAACCCCCGAATAATGAAAAACAAATTCCGTGTGGAAGTTAGCGTTTGGGTTAAAGAGCTTTTATACCTCAGTGTGTAATAATCCAAAGTAGTTGCGTTTTGGGATTTTTCATATAAATTTGATTAAAAGTATCACCAACCGCAAACCGCAACCTGAAGACAGGACTCGTATTTCTTTTTCAGCTGTAACCATCTAGTGGTTAACCCACCTTATAAAAGTATCATTACAACTTTTTTTTTTTAGTGAGAAAGTTTGGTATACCATGTTGCCAGAGGCAATAATATTCATATTAGATGGAAAATTAAAATAATCTCCTCTTCTTGTCTTCTAGTGCAAAAGTTTTAGATGCTCAGAATTTGAAAATGCACCTTCTCAAGAAACTTGTAGCATAGGTGCTGCTTAATAGCTATGGTGCCTTCTGAGTGTCGAGTTATTAGAGCCCTGGTGTTCATATCACAGGTTTGAATAGTCTCTGAGAGAAAGTTATACAGTTTGGGTAATGGACCACTTTTAAACCAGTCCATGATCTAACATAGAGTACTAACACATCGCCACCACACCACACCACACCACACATCACTAGAGCGAGCGTTCCTCTGCCCAGAAATGATGGTGGTGCAGAAGCTTTGGACGGGCGCCGAGTGACGCCCATGTCAAAGCGGCAATAACCGGAACCAAAGTGGTGATTTAAATGGATTCCGAACCACTACAAACATCCCTGGCACCACCGATTCAATTTATATTATCGTATATAAACAGTTTTTTTTTTAATTTATCAATATGCTTTTTAGAAGTTCTTATGCAAAGTCAAATCTTTTAATATTCCCATTATTAAATTAAACAATGCATCCAAAGATTAAGTTAATAAATAAATAAATAAATAGCAATTTCCCTCACTGTGGTAAGTGGAAGATATGATTTAATCTATGCAATTATTTCACTCCAAGCTACGTTATCGGTAATGGAAATAATACAAGAAGTGTAAAAAGTAATATGGAAGAATTATATAATAAAAGACTTTTAAAAGCTAAATAAAAAACAATATAAATGGCCCAGAAATTCTGAACTGGAGAGAGATAGCTTCTTATCCAATAGTGTCTTTTCTGCTGAAACCAGGCAAAGGGTGTGAGCTATTGTTCTTGCTTTTACATAAGCAGAGATAACTGTTCCTACAAAATGTAGCGGTCAATGGTACCGAACCGAGCGCAGCGGACACAAAAATAAAAAGTCGAATTATCTTGTAAGACAGAAGGATAAAAGAATCTGAAAACGGAATTCCAGACAGAATAATAAAGTATTTTTTATCTGTGTATTTGCGTTTTTTTAGGGTTTTTATACCTCTGATTAAAACTGACAATTAAAACTGCAACTACACACAACCCGTGAGGACTGTATTTCCCAGAAATTTGCTTTTATCTACAAAATATAGGACTGTTTCCCCAAGGAATTTCAGTGGAATGAAAACATATCCGTAGGTGCCTGTTGAGTCTGGCAAGTTAAGTGGAGACAGGATGCTCTAACCCCACAAACGAAAGTCTCCGGTCTCGACATGACTTGATACTTGGATAACAAAAACCAAGGTACGCTTGCATGAAACAGTGGAAGAGTTCTGCTCCCCGAAGGCTGTAATATGTAAGAGAAATGTGCTCTGACTCCAGCTTCTGTGCATTATCTTCAGTCACATAAGACCGATCTGCGCCTTGGGGTGATTCCGAACCCACTACAAACAGTCTATATCCTCAACCTTAGAACCTGAAAAACTCAGGTACTGAACGTTATTATCATCACCCATAACCCTTGTGGTGGAGTGAGCCTCAGAAAGAGTGGCTCTCTTTAATTCACAAGGTTTCTGTACCAAGGAAAAGGGAAAAGATATATATTGTAAAATATGCTAACATCTGAGTGGAGCTCCGGAATCACTGGCAAACATCCCTGGCAACCACCGGGATTCGACTTATATAATGAACATATCCCCATGTAATGCGTATCTCTTGCTTTTATGTCGAGGTCAAAGCCTTAGTTTCTTATAAATAAACGAGAAAATTTCTTCCGCTGAGTTTACCCGCATGAATGTATGGATAATGATTTCAAAGCACAAAATAAATAACAAATAGCAATTTCCAATAGTAAGACATTTTACCCGATACTGAATGCCTCCAATCTAAACCCATATTTAATAATGGGGAAAATAACGTCAAATATGTGTAAAAGCGAAACAGAATGATAATAATATATAGCTTCCTTAAATTAAAAAACATAAATTATTTTTTAATTCTTTGTAAGATATTTTGAACCATAGTTTCCTTCTATTGTACCCAAGACCATAAGGCTTAAGAATTTTAACCAAGTAAAAATACGTAGAGATAACTACTTTTCTGGTTTCATAATTTGTATCTCCTGTTCTGAACGTAGACCCAAAATAAAATGAATTATCTTATTTTAAATGCAAGACAGTAAAATAGATATTAAAACCTGAAAGAAAATATGAAAACGTAATTCCAGAAAGAATAATAAAGTATTTTTACCTTGCCGTGTCATGTCCAGTATTTGCGTTTTGAGGGTTTTACATAAATTTTGATTAAAACTGACAATTAAACTGCAAACCCGAAGACACGACTGGCATTCTCTCCAGTTGAAATTTACTCTTTTATCTAGAAAATAGACCATTCTTTTCATTCATAAAAGATTCATTAATCATTTTCTAATGCGAAATAGTAGAAATTTTGTTTACATTATTATTTAAGTTATTCCTTTAATCACAAATCAAGTTATCAGAATTTAAAATCACCATTCCACCTTGTATCATTAATTATTTATATGGGCCGTCTGCCTACTGCCAGATTTAAAATATGAGATGTTTTCTTTTTAATGGGTAGGGTTGTGAACTCAATGCTCTTCTGTCATATTAGACCTGGACCTATGGTCTAGACTGATTCCCTAACCATTGGCAAACGTCCATGGCACCACCGGCACTCGAACCTGAAACCTGTGGCACCAATTCTAATCATTCAACCATCAGGACTCTATATGCTATTCTCATCATCATCATCATCATCGTGGCGCAACAGCCCAGTGTGTGGGCCAAGGCCGTCTACTACTGACATTTCAGAGACAGCAGATGTTTTCTTTTTACAGGGTACGGTTGTCAGCCTGATTCCCAACGTTCTACGGTCATGAAACTTCCCCTGGACTACTATTAGTGTGGTTCCGAACCACTACAAACATCCATGGCACCACCAGCACTCGAACCCGAAACCTGGGCACCGACTCTAATCATTCAACCATCAGACCCTCACAATAGCATTTTAGAAAGTAATTTGAATGCCATTGTAAAAAAGCCTGGCACCACAACATATACGGGGTATTTAAGAATGTATATATTTGGTACCACAATTGAACATCAGTAAATAAGTATACAACATTTCTATATTTAGTAAAACCTGCAATTTCGAAATTTAATAGTAAAGATACTTATGTAATCCGTTATTAAATAATAGATTTCAATTTATCCTTTAAAGTAGATTATTATATTGAAGGACATGAAACATTTAATTAAAATAGTTAATTAAAAACTAATAACATATTAATAAATAGCATGTGCACATGCATGTATGTCAACCTACCTGCTAACATGTATGTGTGATTTCAGAATACATATATATTTGGTACCATTTCAACATCAATAAATATACAATGTTGTATAGTTAGTAAAAACTCCAATTTCGAATGTAATATTTCATATTAAAAATACTTTAAATGAATTATTAAATAATCGGTTACAATTTATCCTGTTCAGCTGGATTATCATATTAGAAGGAAGAAATATTTTATTAAAGCATCACATCAAACTAACACTAATCCATTTGATAACTAAACGTCTGCACTATAAGTATATTATGTAAATAATGAAAACAGGCTATTTTAAATATTATGAAACATTTTAACATAACAATGTTTATAAATGAAATACATAATTGAAAACGAACACAAAAGATAAGCGATGTTTCGTAAATTTCCGTTATATTTTTGCATAATTCTGCCATATTTAAATGCTAAATAAAAACAGTTTTGAAAATTTGATGCAGATATATTCCATGTCTTTTATATTTTGTGAATTTGTCTCAATAACTCTATTGTAAGGATACTTTTGGTATAAATTATTTAACAATTTCTCAAAGCCTCGATCATCCTCTGAAGTTGTTTATCGCTTTCTGTCTCTTGGAGCACGTTTCGAGGTGGTAGAGCTCATTTCTCATCTCCAACTGCTCTAGATCTGTGTCTCTTCTGTGGCTAATATTTCTCGAAAAATTAATCTGTGGAAATCTATTTTTTATTATATTATGTAGTTTTCAGAATGCTCAGGCAGACTCATTAAAGTGGTTATTTACCACTAGAATAATACATGTGTAACAGATTCAGCGTTATACAAGGTGAATGCAAGAGGATCGTGTTACTCTACGTCCACATTTTTGAAAATTTCCAGTGCCCAACTCGTGGCTGAATGACAACGTGCATCGCTGAGCGAACATTATTGCAGAGGGCTCAATTCATTGGTGCTTTTGTTGTAGACACTGTTTTAAAAACGACGGTAGCCTCGATGAAGTTTGTTGATGTTCAGCATCTTGCCTCGTAAGTCGGACTATCTGGTGTGAGTTTTCCGGGTTTTCTCCACACGATACGCAAATGCGGTAGCTCCCTCCTAAAACATCCTCCCGGGAGGTACTGCCCTCCTTCTTCAGCATGGAGTCAAATCAGACTCTACCTAAGCAAACAGCTGTCCCCCTTTCCCTCCTTCCATGAGGCCACACGGATTTTGGACATGGTCTAGATGTGTCATGTCTACCAAGTGGGATAATAATAATAATAATAAAAATGTGATTATTACTTAAAACAGTTTTTCGCTAAAGTTCGTAATAAAATATAAAAACATTTTTATGCCTGTTATGATACATTAATTAAATAAATAATAAATAATATTATTAATCCCATTATTTGTTGACAAATAACATACTGATAAACAGTGGTTCTCAAGCTTTTTGAAGTCAGGGCACATTTAAAATCCTACAAATAATTTTAGACTACTATATAGAAAGTCACAGAAAAATATGCTATAGTTAAGTCAATTATTACAGAAAATAATGAGAGTATCTGGTTTTCGGCTGAGAAGTGCAATCTTTCCATGAATCTATAAATATATATCTTTAAATGTGTTAAACATCGTATGTCTCTGGGATTGTATGTGGGTGGGATATCTAAATGAAAATTTCACATGGAAATGCCCTGAAAATGCTAATTACGGCATTCGATATAAATAGCATTCACAAAACACTTAGTAATCGTGCCTCCTCTTACACAATAGCAAAGAGCGCACCCCTCTGAAGTTCAGGAGAAATGGTCAAATGACCTCGAGACTTTCTCACCTAGAGAGGGAGTGCAGCGTAAACTGCGCCCCACTAAAGAAAAGTTTAGCTTATATACTCGTAATCAGTCATGTTCTGAAGAAATATATTTAACTTTCTGCGCTAAATATATACACTCAAGAGCCAAAAACATTATGACCACCT
Organism: Caerostris extrusa; assembly: GCA_021605095.1. Classification (NCBI taxonomy): domain Eukaryota; kingdom Metazoa; phylum Arthropoda; class Arachnida; order Araneae; family Araneidae; genus Caerostris; species Caerostris extrusa. The sequence continues at coordinate 12,047 of BPLR01017987.1, read as the reverse complement.
GTCAATAACGAGTTGGCCCATCTTTTGGCGAGCAACACAGCTTTCACCACTGCCTTGGCATGGTTAATACCACCACTTAATACCAGTTAAATAACACTTCCACCTGATCACGTGCCTTCCACGTCATCACATGAGTTCATTGCAAAATGTACGGGTGGTCATAATGTTTTGGCTCTTGAGTGTATTTCTTCCAGAACATGACTGATGAAGTTGGAAATAAGTTGACCTACGGAATATCCCTCGGGGAAAGTATATTTCACGCACCCTGCGCGTATCAAGTTTTGAGAGATTTTGGCTTAGAAGTGGAAACCCTTCTAGGAATCTATAATTATATGTCTTTAAATGCATTAAATATTCTACATCTCTAAATGTATGTGTATGTTATTTTGTATTTTACTTATTCTTACTTTTTGTCTTTTTTATGTTGATGAGCGGTAGAAAAACAAACGAAAAAATTGTCATTAGTTCTTTTGTTGTTGTTGTTCTAATGCCAGCTGGCAATACGAAGAGTTAATCTTTTTATAGCGACATAAACAAGGGCTGCACTGCTGTTACTCATTTAGCATTACCCAGAGGGGCACGTATAGCTTGAAGATATGGTACAGACGCCAGTAAAGTACATCCGCAACGCTCACGATCCTATTAGACCGGGATCTACAGTTCCGAACTACTACAAACATCCCATAGCACCGGCGAACGACAATATACCTGTGGCACCGGAGCACCAGCACTAGTCACTCGGTTATCAGGTCCCATATAAATATTAAATGATACAAAAATTCTTGAAATGGTGCATTTTAAATTCTGATAACTTCATTTGTGATTAAACGGAGATTGTTTTAATTTTTCATCTACTAATATGAATATTATTGCAAAAAAAAAAAAAAAAAAAATTATATCATTTTCTTGCTAAAAAAAAAAAAGTTGATTAATGAATCTTTTTAAGAATTAAAAGAATGATCTATTTTCTAGATATAGAGTAAATTTCTTGGAAAGAAATACAGCCCTGTCTTCAGGTTGCAGTTTAATTGTCAGTTTTAATCAAGAATTTATGAAAAACCCAAACGCAAATACTGGATGTTACACGCAGATAAAAATACTTTATTGACTGCCTGTCTGGAATTGCGTTTTCAGATTCTTTTTAATATCCTTCCTTGCATTTTCAATAAGATAATTCATTTATTTTGGGTTTCATACGCTCAGTACAAAATTAAATTATGACTCAGAAAGATTAACATAAAAAATCTTATGTATTTTTACTTGGTAATAAAAATTCTTATTAGCTTTATTTATGATTCACTTAATAAGAAAACGCATTTAAGTTACAAAAATATAGATTAAAAGACAGTTGATGTTATTATTTTTAAAGAAATATATATTAATATCATTCTATATTTTATGTTTCAGTTAACTTCTAATAATATTTATTTTCATTATTTATAATAAAAACTTACATTAGGAGGCAATATCAGATTAAATGTCTTACTATTGGGAAATTGGTGTTATTTATTTATTTTATTAACTTAAATCCTTATGTATATATTGAGTAATTGAAATAATGGAAGAATTTTTTTGGTTTATTTGCGCTAAAAGTACAAATCACATTGATAAATAAAAGACAGTTTATAGGTGCAAGATAACATTATCTTCGGAAAGAAAAAAAAAATATGCTGGATTATTCATCATTAGTATAAATTGGTATCTGAAACATAATATTATTTTTTTAATAATCTAAAAATATAAAGTAAGAGATTTGCATCTATCTGTACTTTTGTCACCTTGCATCTATCTGTAACTTGTAACCATGTTTCCTCTTGCCCTTACACGTGGCGATCAGGAGAAATAATAAGTTGGCCTACTGACTCTCACCCGGATAGGAAATATATTTCGCGCACCTGCGCGCGTATCAGCAAAGGGCTTTCGGCTTAGAGTGGAATACACACATCTTTAATTATATGTCTTTAAATGTGTCAAATATTGTATGTATCTAATTGAATATGTGTGGTGTTTGTCACGTGTGTCAATAAAGTTGAGAATCTCCAACCTGGGCCCCTCACTATCTGAATCCCAACCACCCAGTTACAATCTCTTTGCCCAACCTGCACACACTACAGTTATTGACAAAAAAAGAAATTTGATCTTAGATTCAACAACAAATAAGAACACATCGAATAAAATATTTTTTTAATCTATATTTAAAATGTTTTTAAAAATGTAATGCATTTTTTTCTTACTTAAATATATTAATTAATAATTTTATTAACAATAATAATAATAATTTTAATAATAATACATATTAATAATAATAATTAACAGCAATAATAATAATAATTAACAATGTTAAAAATAACAATTAATAAATACTACTAATAATAATTTTCATAATTTAAAAATTTTTTTAAATAATTTAAATAGACATATAAAGAAGTGAACAGGAAAGCGTTATCAGGCAGCATATATCTGACAAACCTTGATTAATTTTGATGCATGACAAACGCTAATTTTATTTATTTATTTCATCCGAAGTAGCAACTTTCGTCATAATTGTAATTGATTATTGTGTCAGATTTATGAAAGCGCACGCTACCCTTACATGCTAACAAGTCAGTGACATGCAATACAAGCTGATTTCGTATACAGCAGGGAGATATGTCAAGGTCATCTTCATTATCCGCTGTTACTGTGTTGCAGATTGACATCGCCAACTACATGAAGATGGGGGAGGAAGGGGGGGGATTGCTACTGTTGCCCCATCAACAACGAGGGTGGGAAAGATGTACGGGAATTAAATAAACAAATACAGTCCAGTTTATTCGATTACGTGCTGAAAGGAAACTTTCAGTTACAAAGACAGTGTTTAATTAAAAGAATATTGAAAAAGTGTTGTGTCAATTAAATGAAATTTTGTGAGAAAATGGGTTGTAAACATGTAAATAATTATGTGAATTTAGTAAATAAATATCTGTGTTAATTAAAAATGATATAGTGTAACATTTTTATTTATTTATTTATTTCCCTTTTGGATAATATCTTACTTGTGTAATAACAAATAATATTGGTATAACTTTTCACAAATATCCTTACAATTTACAGGAAATAAATTTGACGGGGACATACCGATTTCGAGGGAAATTTCATGATTGTGTTGACACCTATCCGCTATATATATGTTCTAATGTATAATTGATTTTGTTTGCTGTGAAAACTATTCATTCATATTTCTGAAAAAAATTAGTTTATAACAGAAATTGTTACTTTGTAAAAATTATTCATAATCATAATTTATACAAATTGAAGATTAAAATGAGATTTTTCAATAAAATAAAGAATTCAAAATGCTCCATAGTTTTTAATTAATTTAGCTTATAATTGTTGAGATTATATGGTATACAAAGAAAAAAACAATATTTGTTTTGAATTAGAACATGTAACCATGCTTCCACCTACGTATTGACAAGAGGCGTTCAGAAGAAATGGTCAGTTGGCCTACAGACTCTCATAAAGAGAGGAAGTATATTTGCGCACACTGCGCGTATCCGAATTTCTGCTTTTTTGGCTTTAGAAATGGAGTCCTTCCCCAAATCTATAATAATAATCTGTCTTTAAATGTGTACATATTGTATGTTTCTAATTGCATGTGTGTGATGTTTGTGCTTGTGTAAATAAATCGGAGTTCTCAAATCTTTGCCTCAAGTATCTTAACCCAATCATACCCAGTTAGAATCTAGTAGCCTAACCTGCACACTACAAACATATATAGTACTGATAATGTAGAGAGCAGATAGAGAGTCAAAACAACCGTGAAATTTCCTCGTGAAATTGGTGTGTCACTATCAAATTTCATCTCCTCTAAATTGTATGGATTAATTTTTGAAAAGTTATACTAATATTTGCTACTCTATTGATATATTATCCAGGAAAAAAAAATAAATAAAAACTCCTAAGCCTGGATAATTTTTAATTAGCATCATTTTGAATTATAAGAAAATAATTACTTGAATAATTATGAATATCTTTTTAAGAATCTGGGAAGAAATTTTATTACAATACACACATTATCTACTGGCGTAAAAAATTTCATGAAAATATAATGAATACTAAAGAATTTCATTTAGAAGATTCACTGTTGACTTAACGAAAAGGCTAATGTAACGGTTAAATAATGGTGGTAAAGGCTAGTGTAATGTATCGAAAAAAGGCTAATATAATGGTAATAGGCTAACGTAATTTTTAGTAACGTTGCCCATAGATTTAGTCATAGTGTCTAGAACAACAATAATCTTCCACGAAATAAATTCCAAAAACCAATGAAATGCTTCTCCAGAATTATACATACTTTTATCTGACCAATAAAAGGCTTTCGCAGCTGTAGTTGGGGGTAAATTGTTCGAATAGCCTCTCAATGCAATGTATCATCTTTTAATGAAGTGTTATCTAAAATATGTATTATTTTTTAATTGATGCTATGAACTTTAATTTAAAAGGGGGTATTGAATTAACTGCAGTGTTCTTTTTAGTAAAAATTTTATTTATTAAAAAATTATTTTTCGGGCTTTCTGCTCAGTAAAAGTGTCAAAGATAGCATAAAACAGCAAGCATAGCTAGCAAGTTTCAGGGCATGGACTGTTCGATGGATAGAATAGCCAAATTGCATGATGTCTTGTCCGTAGAATTTCTTTAAATAGGTTTTATCAATTTTAATTTCGAGAATGATCGCTCAGAACTACTCATAGCCACAGAATTGTTACAAATAACATAAATGCAGCGTGCACTTTGAAGACATAAAATGATTCCTTATGATTAATAAATCAACCAGGAATCAACCTTAAACTTAAAATCAACCTTATGGAAGACTTTTTTTATGTCATGTATAAAAGTGTAGCGAAAACTGAGAATTTCCTAACAGGGAAATTTAAAATGTCCCAATAGCACATGGGTGGCAAAGGTAATTCCACTTTTTATTTTGTTAACCTATTACAAACCACGGGGAAGTTTTATTTTGTAACTGTTTCTATTACTATTACTATTATGCGATAAATTTTTCACAAACCAAAAATCTTGATAACATTTTTTTTTAATCTATCGCTTTAGTAATTAAATTTATTATTAGACCTATTTTAGATTCTGGGAAACTGATGGGATCCATTTTGGGTATATTTGAGCGAAAGATTTTAAATGCTGTTCTTCGCGGTGATAGGTAAAGGGGCTATAGGATTAGATGGTACAATGCAAGAAATTTATAAATGCTTTTAAAGACCCAGATAATATAAAATTTATTAAGATCAATAAATTAAACTGGGCTGCTCATGTATTTAGAATGAATGATTTAAGCCACGTAAAAAGGCTCCTTTGGTTTGCTCCACGTAAAAGGTTTTGGGCAATGCCACAGGGACAAAGAGGAAAAGGACGACCCAAAGTTGCGATGGACAGACGCAGTTGAAAAGAATTTGCTGTACTAAAGGTTAAGAATTGAGGACCATTGTCACCCAGAGGAATGCATGGAAATCTCTTCAAAGGAAAACCTTGCCACACCCTGGGCTGTCGAGCTATTGATGATGATGAGTTTTAAATTTAGTAAATACAGAATTAATAAATTTTACTTTGTTTCGTATTAACAAATGCCCGGCCTTTCCTGTCTCCTAGCCTCTCTGCTCAGGCCCGGGCCAATTTGCCTGTCTCGCCACCCTGTTGTTACTCCACTGATCCTGTTTTCAAAGGATTTGCAATTTTTTTTTTTTTTTTTTTTTTTTTTTTGTTGTTGTTGTTGTTTAAAATATAAATGTTTTATGAAAATTCTCTATCGGAAAACAATAATAATTAATTTTATTGTTATAAAGAAACGAAATTCGAATAGAAAATCGATTTTTTTTCATTTAAGCATTAATCAATCTCGTTGTGCCCAGCAAAGACACAAAATGAAACTTGAATCATGATATATTTTATAATTTTCTTATATACTATGGCCGGAATTCAAAAATTATATCTGAAAAAAAAATTTAAATGTGAAACTATATTTTATGAAATATTTTTCTTACAAAAAATTTATTTTATATTATGCAATTTTACAGTGAATATTTTATTCGATCATGACATGAATTCAAATGATGTTGATTTCAAACACGCAAGGAAAAAAAAAAAATTAAATTGCTGTCAATTGCAGAAAGTGAGTAACATTCCATTGTGAATATTTTATCTAATTTAAACATTCTGCTGAGACACGTAAATATTTACTCTTGTAAATTGAAGTTACATCATTCAAAGATTATTATTATTATTTTTTTTAAAATTCATTCCACATCGCAACATTATGGGGAAAAAACTTCAAGTGGAATTTTTGAGCATTTCCAAAGAAAATATCTAAATCAAATTTAAAAACTAAAGTTGCAAAATGTGTTTTTGCAGAATATTGAAAAAAATAATAATAAATAAATAATGCCATATCATTTGATGATGTGAAATATTTTGAAAATGCTACACAAAAAAGTAAATAAATCTTTGAATCCCAGATTATTTTTCGAACGCATTTTGATAAACTTTCCGATGAAGAAATATTCATTTCCGCATCAGGCATATCAAAAATCTTCCTTCCTCCACCCCCATCAAAGGATATTTTATCAAAACGAACGGCAACACAGTACCCAAACATCAACTCACACACCTTTCCTCATTTGCAAACCAGAATATGCAAATGCATAAAGGGTTGTGTAAGAAAAAGAATTATCGTTGATCAAAACTATCAGAAATCGTCTGCAGACTTCAAAAGGTTCGAAAAAGGCGAGGGCAGGGCGAAAGATAGATAAGGCGTGAAAATGAGCGACGAAGCAATGGCAGGTGTCCAAATAAGGGGGTGAAGTTGAAAGGGTGTCATGCTATTGGTGTTATCTCCGTTTCCATGACAACCATTCTTATCTGAGTCCCCTATTTGCCTTATGCGCGCTCGCAAAATAGTTTAAAATTAAGGAACTGATTGCTTAGCAGAAGACCGTGGGATTCAATTCTAATGGTTCGGATTTTTAATCTTTGGGATCTTTGAAAAGGGCAGAAGATTTTTGACGCTCCTCTTCTGGGATGTCAGTTCCACTCATTCCCATTTTTTCGAAATCAATTTTTCATTTAAAAGAACATCAGAATAAATCGCATTCGATTTCGATCCTCTCTGTTTTTATTTTTAATATGTATTGAGAGTGAAAAAGCTTTAAAAGAAAAAGAAAAGAATGCTTTTATATGATATTTATTAAAAATATGAAATGTTTGAAAAATGAATTTTATAGATTAGTTGTTAAGATAAAAATAGATTTAATAATTGATTATTGTTGCTTAGCAACTATTATTATCAGTAGTTGAAATTAAAAAGGATAAATAAAAAAAAAACATTATATATAGCTAAAAAAGATAATCGGAAAGGAATTTCAAACAATTTTATAAAAAAGTCCACGAAAGAAATTTAAAAAAATAATAAATAAAATTGTGTAGAGTTCCAAACGATTTTATAAAAAAGCCAAAGAAAGAAATTAAAATAATAATAATAATAATAATAATAAAGGAAGGATTAGAAAATCTATTTGCAAATCTGTTACTGTTTGTTTGCTTTTGTTGTTTCAAATTTAAATGTTTTATGAAAATTCGATTTTTTGAAAACGATAATAATATTAATTTTATTGTAATAATAAAAATAATAACAATAATAAAGGAAAGAAATCAGATTTTTTTTTTTTTCTATTTAACCTTCAACCAATCTCTTTGTGCCAGCGAAGATACAAAATGAAACTCGAATTATGATATGTGGTAAGACCGGCATTCAAATTATATTTGAAAAAAATAATTTAAATGTGAAACTACATCTTATGAAATATTTTATGTTATACAATTTTACAGTGAATATTTTATTCGATCATGACATGTAATTCAAATGATTCGAACTCAAAATAAAAATAAATAAATAAAATCAAAAAATTGCTGTCAATTGCAGAACGTGAGTGACATTCCATTATGAATATTTTATCTAATTTAAACATTCTGCGATGCACGTAAATATTTATTCTTGCAAATTGAATTTACATCATTCAAAGATTATTATTATTTTTAAAATTCATGCCCAATCTTCACATCGCAACATTAGAGGGAAAAAAAAACTTTTAAGTGGAATTTTGAGCATCTCCAATGAAACATATTTAAATCAAATTTAAAAAATAAAGTTGCAAAATGTGTTTTTGCAGAATATTGAAAAAATAATAATAAAAAAAATGCCATATCATTTGTTGCGTAGTATTTTGAAAATGCTACGTCAAAAATAAATAAATCCTGCTGCATTCCAGGTTATTTTTTCGAACGCATTTTTATAAACTTTCCGAAGAAGAAATATTCATTTCCGCATCAGACAGTAAATCTCTCTCCCCCCCACCCTATCAAACGATATTTTTATTCAAAACGAACAGGCAACACTGTACCCAAACATTAACTTACATACCTTTCACCATTTACAAAACCAGAATGTGCAAATGCATAAAAGGGTTTGAAGAAAAAGAATTATCGTTGATCAAAACTATCGAAATCGTCTGCAGACTTCAAAAGGTTCGAAAAAAGAGAGGGCGAAAGATAGATAAGGCGTGAAAATGAGCGACGAAGCAATGGCAGGCGTCCAAATAAGGGGAGGTGAAGTTGAAAGGGGCGTCAGTGCCTATTGGTGTTATCTCCGTTGCCATGACAACCATTCTTATCTGAGTCTCCTATTTGCCTTATGCGCGCTCGCAGAATAGTTTAAAATTAGGGAACTGATTGCTTAGCAGAAGACCGTGGGGATTCAATTCTAATGGTTCGGATTTTTAATCTTCGGGATCTTTGAAAAGGGCAGACGATTTTTGACGCTCTCTTCTAGGATGTCAATTCCACTCGTTCCCATTTTTCGAAATCCATTTTTCATTTAAAAGAACATCAGAACAAATCGCATTCGATTTCTATCGTCTCTGTTTTATTTTTTAATATGTATTGAGAGCGAAAACAGCTTTAAAAGAAAAGAAAAGAATGCTTTTCTTCGATATTAAAAATATGGAATGTTTAAAATAGATTAGTTGTTAAGATAAAATAGATTTAATAATTGATTATTGTTGATAAGCAACTATTATTGTAAGCAGTTGAAATTATAAAAGGAATAAAATAAAAATAAAAATAATTACGTAATTAAAAATAATAATCGGAAATTTATTCCAAACGATTTTATTAAAATGGCAAAGAAAGAAATTAAAAAAAAATAATGATACTAAAGGAAAGAATCTCTTACTGTTTGTTTCTTTTTGTCGTTTAAAATTTAAATGTTTTTATGAAAATTCTATTCTGGAAAACGATAATAATATTAATTTTATTGTAATAATAATAATAATAATAATAATAAAGAAAAAGAAATCAGATTTTTTTCTACTTAAGCTTCAACCAATCTCCTTGTGCTCAGCGAAGATATAAAATGAAACATGAATTAAGATATACGTCATAATTTTCTTACATATAGTATGGCCGGCATTCAAAGTTATACTTGGGAAAAATTTTTTTAAATGTGAAACCATATTTCACGTTATATTTTCTTTTACAAATGTATTTTATATTATACAATTTTACGGTGAATATTTTATACGATCTTTTACATGACTTCAAATGATGTTGATTTGAACACAAAAAATAATAAAAATAAATAAATAAATAAAAATTGCTATCGATTGTAGAACGTGAGTAACATTCCATATGAATATTTTATCTAATTTAAACATTCTGCGATGCACGTAAATATTTACTCTTGCAAATTGAAGTTATATCCTTCAAATATTATTGTTATTATTATTATTTTTTTAAATTCATTCCAAATCTTCACATCGCAACATTAGGAAAAAAAAAAAAAACTTTAAGAAATTTTTGGAGCATCTCAACATAACATATTCAAAACAAATTTAAAAATAAGTTGCAAAATATTTTTGCAGAATATTGAAAACATAATAATAATAAAAAAAAAAAAAAAAACATATCATTTGATGCGAAATATTTTGAAATTGCTACATCAAAAGAAAATAAATTCTTGCTGCATTCCAGATTATTTTTCGAAAGCATTTTTATAAACTTTCCGAAGAAGAAATATTCATTTCCGCATCAGACATATCCAAAAATCTTCTTTACTCCCCCCTCACACCATCAAACGATATTTTATTCAAAACGAACGGCAACACTGTACCCAAACATCAACTCGCATACCTTTCACCATTTGCAAACCAGTATGTGCGAATGCATAAAAGGGTTGTAAAGAAAAAGAATTATCATTGATCAAAAACTATCAGAAATCGTCTGCAGACTTCAAAAGGCTCGAAAAAAAGAGAGAGGGCGAGAGATAGATAAGGCGTGAAAATGAGCGACGAAGCAATGGCAGGTGTCCAAATAAGGGGGGGGTTGTTGAGAAGGGCGTCAGTGCCTATTGGTGTTATCTCCGTTTCCATGACAACCATTCTTATCTGAGTCCCCTATTTGCCTTATGAGCGCTCGAAAAATAGTTTAAAATTAGGGAACTGATTGCTTAGCAGAAGACGCTGATTCAATTCTAATGGTTCGATTTTTTAATCTTTGGGATCTTGAAAAGGGCAGACGATTTTTGGCGCTCTCTTCTGGGATGTCAGTTCCACTCATTCAAAATTTTCAAAATCCATTTTTCATTTAAAAGAACATCAGAATAAATCGCATTCGATTTTTATCCTCTCTGTATTTTTAATATGTATTGAGAGCGAAAACAGCTTTAAAAAAAAGGAAATAAAATAATGCTTTTCTTTTGATATTTATTAAAAATATGAAATGTTTAAAAATGAACTTTATAGATTAGTTGTTAAGATAAAAATAGTTTTAATAGATGAAAATTATTGCTTAGCAATTATTATTGTAAACAGTTGAAATTACAAAGGAATAAAATAAAATTTAAAAATTATTTAATTAAAAAATGATAATCGGAAAATGAATTCCAAAGGATTTTATGAAAGAAACCACGAAAATAATAAGGAAAAATATTAAGTAATAGTTAATAAATCACAACTTTGCAAAACCAGTATGTGCAAATGCATATAAAGGGTTTGAAGAAAAAGAATTATCGTTGATCAAAACTATCAGAAATCGTCTGGCAGGCTTCGAAAGGTTCGAAAAAGAGAGGGCAAAAGATAGATAAGGCGTGAAAATGAGCGACGAAGCAATGGCAGATGTCCAAATAAGGAAGGGTAAGTGCCTATTGGTGTTATCTCCGTTTCCATGACAACCATTCTAATCTGACTCCCCATTTGCCTTAAAACAGCTTAAAAAAATAAAAAAGTTTTCTTTGATATTTATTAAAATATGAAATGTTTAAAAATGAACTTCATAGATTAGTTGTTAAGATAAAAATAGATTTAATAGATAAATATTATTGCTTAGCCTCAACAAAATTGTTGCTTACTCATTATTATCAACAGTTGAAATTAAAAAGGAATAAAATAAAAAAAAAAAATTAAAAAAAATTATATAATTAAAAATCAAAATCGGAAATACGTTTCAAACAATTTTATAAAAAAACCTACAAAAGAAATTAAAAATAATATTAATAATAAAAAAAACTGTGGAATTCGAACGATTTTATACAAAAGCTCACGAAAAGAAATTTAAAATAATAATAATTTATAAAAAACTGTAGAATTTCAAACGACTTTATGAAAGAATTTTATCTAATAAATCTTATTTATCTTTAAATAATAAAAAAATTATTAATTAATCTTGTTTAATTTATTTATTAAAAAAACCAATCTAATAAATAGCAAGAAATTTTTTTTCAGTTAAATTTCTACAATAATGATCCGTTTAAACATGTAAAAAATAAAAATTATTTTTTAATTAATCATTATAAGGTAAACATTTATTATAAAATTATTAAAAAATTTTTTAAAAAAATATGTACTTTTTTTTTTTTTTACCTTTAAAACATAATAGGGTTTTAAAAAAAAATTTTTTTTTTTTTTTTTTTGGTAAATTCTGTTTTAGGAAAAAGACTGAAATTTAGT
>BPLR01017986.1:0-37124 GCA_021605095.1 Caerostris extrusa | reverse complement strand
TATTTGCTGTTCCTTTGGTGAGGGAATTTGCCGCTACTGGTAGACGTAGCTTAGAGAAATGCATGCACTGTTTAGATATTTTTTCAAGAAATTTTTAACGTATGCTATATTTTTGTAGCAAAATATATTCGCGTTTTTTTGAAAAAATTTTACATTGTCAAACATATATTGATAATATTGAGATATAGTTAAGCAAAATATACCACATTTTATATTTATTACACATCTTAATTGGGATGTTGGGGAAAATGGTTTGAAGTTTGAGAAGTTTTTAACAAAGAAAATTGTCTCATTGCCAAGTTGAAGTTGTCTCATTGTCATTGAAAAGTTAATTTTTCCATTTAAATAATTATTAAATTGGAAGAGAAATAATTATTTTAAGTATTTATTATTAAAAAAATATTAATAAAAAAATGCTATGAGTGTTTTTCTCTTAATAAAAAAGATTTAAAAATACATAATGTTGCTGTCGTAAATTCTTCATATTGTGATACATTTTTTGATATTTTGAAATTTCGATAAATTCTTTCTGCAAATTATTAGTATTTTGATGTGTTCAGTTTTCATTTTAAATCAAACTTGAAAAAATTAAGATTTCAAAATGATTGTAAAAAATACGCTTCCGTTATATATACAAGAAGAAACTTGTTTACATTATTTATTTTACCAATATTGAAAATTTATTCGTTACATTTTGAAAAGTAGGAGCCATTTATATACATCTTCTAGAACTTTTATGCGCAAAAAATGTATTTAATTTCTTTATTTAGTTATAATGCATGCAAGCATTTTGAAAACCATTTTTGTTGTAATGTGTTTGCACTAAATAATACTATTATTGTTAAACAACGACATATTTTCTTCTTATGTACGTTTGAGTGTTAACACATAATAGACATAATAAAGAAATTTTGAAGTACCTCAAGAAAAAGCAATATCCATTCTCATCGTGAGTAGTTCGTGGAATACATAGAGTGAGGTCCATCAATATTTTTAAAAAAAATTAAACTATAAAATTTTCTTAATTGCATGAAACATCAATTATAGTAAAAAAATATATCAGAATACAATTAATTACTTAAGGTTATAAAAAAAATAACTCTTCAGAAAATATTCATCATAAAATACTATAACATAAATAATCTGACAAATTGACTCAACAATATGTAGAATGGTATAAATTTTTTAGAATATTTTAAAATCTAATAATATTAAAATCAGATAAAATTCAAGAGAAACTTACAAATGTGGAATCAAGGAGTCGAGCTTATTACACTGAAGAAATATAAATTTAAATTTAAATTCAATTTTTATTAAAACTATACTTTCCTCATATACTCAAACAAAAAAGTTAATCTTTGAAAACTAGAAAGATTACTATTAATGAAACATTGTTAATTGCATTAACATTGTGGATATATAAAAGCTCTGAGATTATTATAATGAAGAAACATAAAATTTAAATTTAAACTAATGTTATTAAAACTATACTTTCCTAATGTACTTCAAAAGTTACTTTTTTGAAAACTAAGAAATATTAACATTGATGAAACATTACTAATTGCTTTAACATTGTTGTAATATAAAAAGCTTATTACAATGAAGAAACATAAATTTAAATTTAAATATTATGAAAACTGTAATTTCCTCATGTAATTTCGAAGAAAAAATTTTTGAAAACTAAGAAACATTAATATTAAGGAAACATTGTTAACAAATAAAATTAATGCAAATTGAAATCATAGATTATTGTTGAAAACAAAGATTAATATTAATGAAACATTGTTAATAAATAAGTGCAAATTGGAATTCATAGTTTATTGTGGAAAACAAAGATTAATAATAATTGAACATTGTTAATAAATAAAAATAGATGCAAATTGAAATAATAGACTATTAATGTAAATATTAATGTAAATTATAAACATCTTTGATTATTGTAAAATTGTATAAATATGAGTTGTCTAAACAAAATGAAAACACATTGTAATAATCCGGTTAATTTTCTCACCAAAACAGGAACATTAGCTACATAATTACTTCGCAAACAAATGTTTCTAATCAGTTCTTGACATTGTTGGCCGTTTTCATTTCGAAAGCAATTTAAGCTTAGTTGTTCTGATTTTCAAACAGACAAGAAGATATTGTTAATCGAAAAGAATTCTCCCTTTCAAAGTTTTCCATTTAAAGAAACAGTAATGAGTAATGAAATTTAAAATGCAGACATTAAATTAAAAGGATAATATTTCCTGAAAGAGCATAAATTATTTCCAAAAGATTTTTGTAAGTTTATCTACATTGAAGGTTTCGATGTAGCTCATTTAAATTCTTTTAAAAGAACAAACAAAGAAAGTTTCATTTCCCATAAATTCGAGATTTTTGAATTATTCATAAAAGCATTCTCATTCAAACTCACTCATTCATATTGGTACAATCGCGTTTATTGAGTTATCTCCGGAAATAAATGTATATTATAATGAATTTCAACTTTTCGGTGTTCGAAGGCAACATGAAAAAGTAAAATGCAAAACAGCTGTCTGATCCATCTTTGCAGTAATCTCCTTTTATCATAGGTACGCTGATAGAATTGATTTAATTAGGGAGACTCAATGGAATGATTTCATCTTGGAATATCGAAAGCGAAGTGTTATTTTGACGCCAAAAACAGCATTTTTAAATTTCCTCAAGCATAAAGGCAGTTAATAATTAAACTTTCACTGCTTTGTATTTTTCTGGAAATTCTGGAATGAATACAGAGGAATTTATTGATAGAAATTGTAGCACAAACAATTGAATTCCAATTCAGATTTTTAACTCGAAACTCTTCCAAAACATACCACTGTTCAAAGAAAACAAAGGGCTTGTTAGAACTTTCGAGTAACAGATAAAAGATAAATAAAATTGAATACTGTACTTATTGAATAAAAACTAGACTATTGTAACTTCGTTCAGATTTCCTTTTGAATTGTTGTTATTCTTCAAATATTCATTCCTGATTCGATTTTCGTTTTTGTGTTATTTTCTGGGACAAAATGAAATTGAATTCCTAGTTTGTAAAAAAAAGAACAAGCTGAAAAAAAGAATTTATGCTACAAATACTAATGTTCCATTTTTACAGATAAATTTACTGTAGTAAACATTTGAAAATTTTAATTTGAAATTTATTATGAAATTAAAATATATAGAAAAATTAATTAATATTATAGAGTTTAGAAGCATCAATTTTAAAACAGTACCTAATAAGAAAATAAAAAATATTTAATAAAAATTATATTATGAAAAAATATATATTTGTTATTTTTATTATTTATTCCTCTTTCTTGCTAACAATCTAAATTAAAAAATGAAATGAATATTATTTAAATAATAATTTTTGTTCATTCACTTAATTATTACGCCATTGAGAAATGTTGGTTCAATAAAATAAATCTTAAGCGTTTATTTATTTAACACTTTTTCTACTTTAAAATACTTTTAAAATTCTACTACTTTAACCGTTTAAAATACAATACTTAAGCTTGATTAAAAATTTACATCAAAATCACTTTATTTTTATTTTAAATATTAATATTAAATATAAATCAGGCTGCTTTTTTTCAATAAATTCCATAGACATTGTGTTTCATTAATCGAAAAAGTGTTCCAAATTTTTCAAAATGAGACATTCTTTCACGGGTTGAAAGCAAAAAAAAAAAAATTATAATGCAACTAAAATAAAAGAATGAACAACTTTCTAAAAATGTTTCCTGAATCTGATGCTTTTTTCAATAAAAACCAGCAAGAAGAATTTTAACAAACTATTCCAAAGTCACGTACCACATGGGAATAAATTAGACTAACGGAAAATACGATTTCAGTCCGAGAAATATGGCGAAGTCTAAAGTCGAACTCGTTGGGAAAAGAAAAAAGAAAAAAGTAGAAAGAGAAAAACTGATTACCTCATTTACATGCGACTTCCTCTAAAGAATAAAAACAAGGCCCAGGAGAACTTTCCCTCGACCTCGAAGTCCAACTCAGCAGGTGGTTAATCCCTTTGTCTCGTTTGCCAAACAAAAGCACTCCGGAAAACTTGTACAATGGCATCGCCTTTTTTTTTTTAACTGTGACCACTAAGAATGTAGAGAAAAGGTTAGTAGCAAAAGAACTATTTGCTTCCACTGAAATCAGAATTAAAGCTCAAAGAATTCTAAAAGTAAAATATTGTTACTATTTCATTTTTTTAATATGTTGTTGTTGTTGTAATGCAGGCGGCAATACAGACAGTTAATCTGTTTTTTTTTTTTTTTTTTGTTTTTTTCAATATGGATCAGAACAAAGAATTTCTAAATATGCTTTCTTTTAATACTTATTTGGCTATACTATTAATTGCAATTATTATTGAAAAGATTTTCTGACAAGTAATTTGTAAATTAATATTTCCTGAATTTTTATTTAATTATCATTTCTGGGTACATGATGTTGTTCTAGTTAGAGCAAAAAGTCTTCAAAAAGAAAAGATATAAAATAAAAAAAGGTAAGAGTTATAAGTTGTCGCTTAAAACAGATTAATCTTCTCTAAATTAAATTTATGGAATATATAAATTAATAAGTTTTTATTTCAAATATTTTTATTAAAGAGGAAATATTAAGTAAATAAATAACATATTGCGTATGATAATTCCATTATTTGTAAAAATGTTGAAACGTAATGCTAAGAATTACTGTATAACAATTGTACAATGTTAAGAGAAAACTTCTGCACAATAAACGCGAAAACAAGGAATTGAATGGAATTACTGAAGCGTTTGCTAATCCACCACTTAAAATCATACACTACGTTGAATTTAGAAGTCATATCCACTACTCTACTTTAAAAGATGTCTCTCCTTCATTCTGTTGATGCCTTCACTAATCTTAAAATCAGCGAAGTTGAGGTGGTGCATGTGTATTATGAAACCTTGTAACACTTTCATTTAGTGAGGCATAAAATAAATTAACAATTCAATTCTGTCTACGGTTCGTCCTTAAATGAAGAATCCCTCATATGGAAATTCGAAATTGGCATCAGACAGGAAAATAAAAGTTAAAGAACTCAAACCTCAATGTATTGAATAGAAAAAATACACATGAAGCTAAAGCAGTCAAAATTTTATTGATGGAACCAATACTCTTTTTTTCTGCATGCTATAGTGCTGTTCGTTGTTTTCCTCGGTCAATTGCTATTCGTTTCTTTTGTGATGTATCTGCTTCTGTTCCGAAAGTCTCAGGGAAAATAAATATAAGCCAGACTTAGAAAAGGAAAGTCATGACAAGTATTACTTGATTAATGATGCCAGTTGAAACAGGCCCATTGTCTGGCAATAGTGATGAATCAAGTCGTTTGAAAAAATTAACTGGAAGAAAATGTATAAAAAATAAGGAATTTACAGAAGAATGTTTTGCTATGATTTGATTCCCTTATGAAAATTTTCTTTTCTTTCTAGGATCACTTTCATTTTGAGATGTTGAATTGTAACACTCGTTTTATAATAAAATAATTTTTTGTTCATTATTTTTAATACACTTCAGCTGACAATTTATATAATAATAGAAATGTGAACATATAATAACATAATTGGCATACAATAACATTTGAACATAATTCGTATTGTATCGTATGATTTTTTATTCATAACGGAAAAACGTTTTGAATAAGGAATGTTTGAATAATAAAATTTATGTAATAATAATTTTATAATTTTGTATTTAATATTTAGTAATAAATTATTCTTTATTTTCGTTTTATTTAATTTTATTTTAAGAAATACACAGTTTTGCAAAAGGAAAATAAAGTTTAAACAGACGAATTACAAAATAAATATCATCTTTAGAATAATTTTCATATATGGGTGTGTTTATTAATTCAAATGAAAGCCTCATTTTTATATGCTTTATTTTCAATGGAATATGCATTCAAATTTATTTTTATTAAGTGAGTTACATTAAATTTCCTAACTTCATAATTTTAGAATAATATACAATTTTATGAACTGTCTGAATAATATATCTAATTAAATAATTTTTTCTAAGGATGCTCTTTTCATTTAGTTTAGAGTAATACATATATAACAATAATTTTAAAACGTATGGTATCTAGTTTAACTTTATAATTAACAATATGAGGTTTTCTATAATTTGATTTCATTGTAGATATGTCCATAAGAATATTAGAAATAATAATTTTATTATTTGTTTGTTTCAATGCAAAAAAATCCTGAAATTGAAATAATTTCTAAAATTTTTGTTAAACTAATATTCAAATTTTGGTTAAAGCAATTCCTGTAGGTTAAAATAATTTTTTTAAAAACAAAATAAGGAAAGGAAGTAAAAAGTCTCTTCGAAGCTGTCCCATAAATACTTTACTTAAAATCTAGTTAAAAATATGTGTTCATTAAAAACCTTCTTAGACGCATTTATCAAAATTTGCTGTAACATTTCTGGATGTTTAATATTCTTATTGAAAATTGTAATTTACTTCAAAGATTTCTAAACTTAAAAATAAATGAAATGTATTTAATTTTGCTTTTATATTTATTGTCACTGTATCCAAATATGTAATTAAAATCGATCTTAATTCTTTGCATTTTGCTAAAACTACATAGATTAAATTATACTTTAGCTATGCATGTATCGATGGAAGTCGAATAATTACATACCAGCATTATATCGATATCATTCCTGCATTCCTCCGTATGTAATCGATATTCCAAAACCGTGTACACTCGAAATAATATTTTAAATCAATCCCCGTTCAGGAAAACATGTGAACACATTGATCTTTCCAGCCAGCAATGTGTAACAATGAAAAATAATGCGCACTTCAGAGGCAGATAACCAAATGGTTCCATTTACTTTTGCTGACATGCGAACCATTTGTTAAGAATTTGCGATACACATTAATCACAACCGATGACATTCATCTAGTCCTTTGAAATTAAAATCAATAGGAGTGAAAAATGAAGTATACTTTGTGGAATTAGTTCCTAAAAGTATGCATGTTTGTTTGCTATTCGAAAATTGCCAAGAAGTGCCTTTTGGAAACTTGGAATGCTATTCAAATTTATTTTCGGTGTTATTTTTGAAAATGAAAAAAATGAAACGAATGTGTTAGAATGTATTTTTTTTTCTAACTGTATTATGTTTTAGAAGATTTTTCAATGTTTAAATGAGCTGTAAAGTTCCATACTTGAAATAAAACATTTTTCTAAGTTTGTTTTAACTGTTCGCACGCGTATATAAATCTTCGCAGGTACATCTTTATTATATCTGTTCTCTAAATGAATTATCTTCATGAGCACACCATTTATATTTGTCATGATCGTTTTAATAAACAATTCACTACAAGGATGGCAGGCAAGTTTTTCTCAAAGTGATTTTTAGTATGTATGTTATTTGAAAATTGTCCAGAGTATTTTATTTATGAGAATCCTGTTCTGAGTGCATTTTCTTTGATTTGAGATTTTTATTACTTTAATTATGATATTTGACATGATAGTTTTTGGAATACTTTTTATCTATGACAAATGAAGCATTATGAGAATTTTAATCGTAATTTTACCATCTTTTTGTATAAAGGCATACTTGCAAATCAATGTCTTGCTTTTGCCTTATATTCAGATGACCATCAATGCTGTTGACCACTTTATAAACGGACAGCACCATTCTTGAAGTTAAATGTTGGTTCTCAAGACAGTGTGTGCGTTTGGAGGAAGAAAGGTAAATACGGGTAACTTTTCACTAAGGATGAATGAATTATAAAATTTCAAAAGAAAAAAGGAAGCTATCTATTATGAAACTTTTATGCTACCCTTTCCGGAAATATTTATCCTTATTTCTCTGAAATAATATGCTTAAAAAATCTACTTTTGATTTATGTACATTTTAGGGATACAAGGAATAAGAAATTTTTTAATGATACTACAAATTTTAAAAAAGCGATATTATGTAGTCAGTTTCTGATACACGTCTAAATTTTTTTATATGACATCCATGTTTTGAAATATTTCAAGGAGTAAATAAAATATTTCAAAAAGGACATAAGACTTTCTTAATAAGAATATAAAGACATTTTTTTTACCATTTTTATCATTCTTATAAACTGCTATTTTTACGATATTACCCTTGTTTCTTTTTTAAATTTTTGAATCAATTCTTCCAAAGCTGCATGCGGGACCCGCTCACGATTTAGTACCATCCATTACTGTCACATGCGTAATGCAAAAAGTGTCATGTTAAGCTCCGAACCAGGACTATGGAGCATCATTTGCCAAATATACGACTTTCATTTATCAACGCACATGCAATCCCTGGAACTCACAGACATGCCATGTTTTTGACATGATTATTGACATGATTTCCATTGACATGGAATGGGCCATGAATGGGCCATGTTATTGACATGATTTCCGCTCTGCATGACGTATGCTGGTAGGGAGAAGAAAAAAGAAGAATCCGCGAAGGGCCCGAACACATAAATGACGCATTAGCTCGGGCTATAACTCCAGAAAATTCTCCTCCGTTAACGTTACTTGTAAGAGGAATAAAATGCGGAAATTTTTCTTTTCCTCAGGCCAGGAATTTAGAGCTGGATGGCTTGAAAGTACGGCTTTGAGAAAGCTCGCTGCTTGGGATGATATATGGAGCGATATTTTCTTCGGATGAAATATTGAAAATAACATGAAAAAAAAAAAAAAAAAGTGGTCTGGCAATGAATGCTTTTAGGTATTTCCCCGACTTTTTTTTCTAGCGTGGTTTAAGTTTTCAATCTAATACATGTAGGTAACTTTTTAGTTGTGGTTAGGTATATTTGAAATAAATATATATAGACAGATTTATTCGTTCTTACGTTGAAATACAGATTCATTTTTTTTGATTTGCTGCTGCTATTGATGAGACATCTGCTGCGACCGGCACACGTAGCTCAGAGAAATGCATGCACTGTTTAAATTCTTTTTTTTTCACATAATGGTAACATATGGTAACATTTCACATAATGGTTCTTCACATATTGATAAAATTCTTGATATTTTGATTTTCGATACATTCTTTTTACAAATTCTTAGTATTTTCATATATTTTGGTTTCATTTAAAATTAAACTTGGTTTAAAATGTTCACAGAAATTACGAAATTCTTAATATAGGCAAAATATAAGTGCTTACATTGTTTATTTTAACATTTTGAAAATTTCTTAGTTAACATTTGAAAATAGGGAAACATTTATATAAATTTTCTTGAACTCATATGAGCAAAAAAAACTGTATTTAATTTCTTTATTTAATTATAATGTATGCAAACATTTTGAGCCTGACTCGTGGCTCAGTGGCAAGCATTAGGGCTGAGACTATTTATACTCTCTGTTATTTAACCATTTTTCTACTTTAAAAGTACTTTTAAAAGTTGCTACTTTAACCGTTTAAGATACAGTACTTCAGCTTGATTAAAAATTTCCATCAAAATGAATTTATTTTTGTATTTTAAATATTAATATTAAATATAAATCAGGCTGATTTTTCTTTCAATAAATTCAATACATATTGTGTTTCATTAATCCAAAAAGTGTTCCAAATTTTTCAAATGAGACTTCTTTCACGGGTTAAAAGCAAAAAAAAAAAAAAAAAATTATAATGCAACTAAAATAAAAGAACAGCAACTTTCTGAAAATATTTCTCGCGAATCCGATGCCTTTTTCAATAAAAAGCAGAAAGAAGAATTTTAACAAACTATTCCAAAGTCACGTACCACATGGGAAAAAATTAGACTAACGGAAAATGCGATTTCAGTTCGGAAAAATATGGCGAAGTCTAAATGAACCCGTTGGGAAAATAAAAAAGAAAAAAAAAGGAAAGAGAAAAACTGATTACCTCATTTACATGCGACTTCATCTCTCCAAAGAATAAAAACAAGACCCTGGAGAACTTTCGTCCAACTCAGCAGGTGGTTAATCCTTTGTATCTTTTGCCAAACAAAAGCACTCCAGAAAACTTGTACAATGCCATCGCCTTTTTTTTTTTTTTTTTTAACTGTGACCACTAAGAATGTCTAGCAAAGGTTAGTGGCAAAAGAACTATTTGCTTCCATCAGAAATCAGAATTAAAGCTCAAAGAATTCTAAAAGTAAAATGTTGTTACTACTTCATTTTTTATATGTTGTTGTTGGTCTGATACAGGTGGCAATACAGACAGTTAATCTGGTTTTTTTTTTTTTTTTTTTTTTCAATATGGATCATAACAAAGAATTTCTAAATATACTTTCCTTCTTTTTTTAATACTTATTTGACTATACTGTTAATTTTCAATTATTAAAGAAAAAGACTTTCTGACTACTGTAATTTAATTTAATATTTCTGATTTTTTATTTAATTATCAATTGTGTACATGATGTTGCTCTAGTTAGAGCAAAAAGTCTCCAAAAAGTGAAGATATAAAATTAAAAAATAAGTAAGAGTTATAACTTGTTACTTAAAACACATTAATCTTCTCTAAATTAAATGTATGGAATATTTAAATATATTATTATATATGGAATATATTTATATATATGGAATATTTAAATATTTATTTCAATTATTTTTATTAAAGAGGAAATATTAAGTAAATAAATAACATATTGAAGTGTATGAGAATTCCATTTATTTGTAAAAATGTTGAAACGTAATGCTAAAATTACTGCATAACAATTGTACAATGTTAAGAGAAAACTTCTGCACAATAAACGCGAAAACAAGGAATTGAATGGAATTACTGAAGCGTTTGCTAATCTACCACAAAATCATACACTACGTTGAATTCAGAAGTCATATCCTCTACTCTACTTTAAAAGATGTCTCTAACTCATTCTGTTGATGCCTTAACTAATCTTAAAATCAGTGAAGTCGAGGTGCTGCATGTGTATTCTGAAACCTTGTAACACTTTCATTCAGTGCGGCATGAAATAAATTAACAATTCAATTCTGTTCTACGGTTCGTCCTTAAATGAAGGCAATCCCTCATATGGAAATTCGAAATTGGCATCAGTCAAGAAAGTAGAAAGTTAAAGAACTTCCTCAAACCTCAATGTATTGAATGGAAAAAATACACATGAAGCTAAAGCAGTCAAAGACTTTATTGATGGAAGCAATACTCTTTTCTTCTGCATGCTGTAGTGCTGTTCGTTGTTTTCCTCGGTAAATTGCTATTCGTTTCTTTTGTGATGTATCTGCTACTGTTCCGAAGAAGTCTCAGGAAAATAAATATAAGCCAGACTTAGAAAGAAAAAAGTCGTGACAAGTATTACTTGATTAATGATGCCAGTTGAAACAGGCCCATTGTCTGGCAATAGTGATGAATCAAGTCGTTTGAAAAATTAACTGGAAGAAAATGTATGAAAAGTCGGGAATTTACAGAAGAATGTTTTGTGATGATTTGATTCAGTTATGAATATCGACTTTTCTTTCTAAGATTACTGGAATTTTTGAGATGTAAATTTGCACCAGACATATTATAGAATAATAATTTTTATTTATTATTTTTAATACATTTCAACTGACAATTTATGTAATAATAGAATTTTAATATAAGGGAAAAATGCTTTGAATACGGAATGTTTGAATGATATGAATTTATGTAATAATAATTTTATAATTTTGTATTGAATGTTTAGTAATAACTTACTCTTTATTTTTCGTTTTATTTAATTTTATTTTTTAAAAAAAAATGTCTGTTTTACAAAAAGAACATGATATTCAAACAAACAAATTACAAAATAAAAATCATCTTTATAATAATGTTTCATATATGTGTGTTTAGTAATTCAAATGAAAGCCACTTTTTTTCATATGCTTTATTTCAATGGAATATGCATTCAAATTTATTTTTACTAAATGAGTTACATTAAATTTCATAACTTCACAATTTTAGAATAATATGCAATTTTATGAACTGTGTGAATAATATAATAAATATTTTTTATGCTCTTTTTCATTTAATTTAAAGTTACATATACACTGACTACCAATAAGTATTTGGACACCTATGCAAATGACGATATCTGCGGTCCTGAGGTACGTCACGGACTCCGCCGATATATATCGTGTAGGAAACAGCAGCGGCATTAGTCGCATGCAAGATGCCGCGCAGTTCGGAGCTCTCTGATTTCGAGAAAGGTATAATTATCGGGTATCACAAATGCGGCCGATCGTTTAGGGACATATCTAGCGATCTGAAATACCCAAAATCGACAGTGGCCTATATGATTAAGAAGTGGAAGGTGAGCGGTGATTGTCGGAATGTGCCCCGAGTCGGCAGACCAACGAAACTGGGAGATAGAGACCGACGAGTGCTCACCAGAGAAATTCGGAAGAACCGCATCCAACCGATGGCCTTCATCCGTGAGGAGTTTTTTCAATGAATACATCCGGCATCCGGGGTTTTCATTGTTTCAATGAATACCATCCGTAAGGAAGCACATCTGCATGGTTTTTGGATCGTCGGTTCTGCCGTTCGCCCATAAGCCTTTAATCAGACCAAGTTCGGCAACTTGGGGTGTTTCTCCTGGTACGCTACCCTCCCCATTCTCCCACTGGTTAGTAGTATTTACTTTTATTATGTATATATTTTTCCTCAATTGAAAAGAGATGCTTATACACAACAAATTGAACTACTTCAAATCAAAACTATTTATTAAATTTGAATCACTGATAGAAATGGACTGTAGATTGGTAGGCAGTGGATATATACAGGGATTCTTTGGAGTGACCAAACACATGGATTCTTTGGAGTGACGAATCAAGGTTCACCCTTTACCGTTCGGATGGAAGGGTCTGGGTCTGGCGTCTGCCTGGAGAACGTCTCCTGCCAGAATGCATTGTACCAACAGACAAGTTCGGCGGAGGTGGAATTATGGTCTTGGGGTGTTTCTCCTGGTACGGACTGGGACCCTTGATCCCCATTCATGGTAAGCTCAGCGCCGATGCCTACTGCACTATTTTGGATGACAATGTGCTTCCTACGTTGTGGCAGTTTTACGGGTTGGACCCTTGTTACTTTCAGGACGGCAATGCCAGTTGTCATGTTTCGGCGTTAACCAAGGCTTGGTATGGTGCCAATGGAGTTCATCAAATGGACTGGCCTGCCCAGAACCCAGATCTCAACCCTATCGAGAACCTCTGGGACGCTTTGCATCTCCGAATTCAGGGGGTGCACTACCTGTCCAAAATCGGTGAAGGAACTTCTATGTCTTCTCAAGCCGAGTGGAAGAAAATACCACTAGCTGTCATACAAAGACGGAGGGTTCACGCTGTAATTGCCTCTCGTGGAGGCTCTACCAACTATTGATTTTGAATAATGTTCGTTTTCTTTTCTATCACAGGTGTCCAAATACTTATTGGCAGTCAGTGTATAACAATACTTTTAAAACGTATGACATCTAGTTTTAAATTTATAATTGATAATATAAGGTTTTTAATAACTTGATTTCATTATAAATATTTCTATAACATAACAGGTACATAAATAATAATATTATTATTTGTCTTGTGTTAATGCAAAAATATCCAGAAGGTGAAATAATTTCTAAAATTATTTTTACAGTAATTTTTAAATTTTGGTTGAAAGTCAAGTCAGATTTCTTTAAATTAAACTTTTTAAGGACGAAATTTTGTTTAAAGAAAAAGGGAAATTCTTCTCATAAATTGCTGCCACATAAATTTTTACTTAAAAGTCAAATTAAAAACCTTCCTAGAAAATTTATTAAAATTTTCTATAAACTTACTACATGTTTCATGTTCTTTTTGAAAATAATAAATTAGTTCAATGATTTCTAAAAATAAAATTTATTTAATTTTGATTTCTATTTGCGGTCACTGTATCCAAATATGTAATACAATCGATCTTAATCACTTGCATTATGCTAAAAACTACATAGATTAAATTATACTTTAGCTATGCATGTATCGATTGAAGTTGAATAATTGCATACCAGCTTTATATCGATATCATTCCTGCATTCCTCCGTATGTAATCGATATTCCAAAACCGTGTACACTCGAACTAATATTGAAATCAATCCCCGTTCATGAAAACATGTGAACACATTGATCTTTCCACCCAGCAATGTGTAACAATGAAAAATAATGCGCACTTCAGAGGCAGATAACCAAATGGTTCCATTTACTTTTGCTGACATGCGAACCATTTGTTAAAATTTGCGATGCACATTAATCACAGCCGATGACATTCATCTATCTTTTGAAATTAAAATCAATAGGAGTGAAAAATGAAGTATACTTTGTGGAATTAGTTCCTAAAAGTATGCGTGTTTGTTTGCTATTCGAAAATTGCCAAGAAGTACCTTTTGGAAACTTGGAAGGTCATTCGAATTTATTTTAGGTGTTGTTTTGAAAATGAAAAATGAAACGAATGTGTTAGAATGTTTTTTTCTATGACTGTATTATATTTTAGAAGATTTTTCAATGTTAAATGAACTGTAAAGTTCCATACTTAAAATGAAAAATTTTCTAAGCTTGTTTTAACTGTTCGAACGCATATATAAATCTTCGCAGATACATCTTTATTACATCTGTACTCTAAATAAATTATCTTCATGAGCATACCATTTATATTTGTCATGATCACTTTAATAAACAATTTGCAATAAGGATGACAGGCAAGTTTTTCTTAAAGTGATTTTTAACATGCATGTTATTTGAAAATTGCCGAGAATATTTTATTTATGAGAATTCTGTTCTAAGGGCATTTATCTTTGAGTTTGGATTTTTATTACTTTTAATCATGATATTTGACATGGTAGTTCTTGAAATACTTTTTATCTAAGACAATATGAAGTGTTATGAGAATTTTAATCGTAATGTTGCCATCTTTCTGTATAAAGGCATACTTGCAAATCAATGTCTTGCTTTTTGCCTTATATTCACATGACCACCAATGCTGTTGACCACTTTATAAACAGACAGCACCATTTCTGAAATTAAACGTGGTTTCTGAAGACAGCGTGTACGTTTGGAGGAAGAGATTTTTAACTCAGGACAGAATTATATGGGTAATTACTAACTAGGGAGGATATAGGGACTTTTACGCTACCTTTCTGGAAATATTTATTCCTACGTCTCTGAAATAATATGCTTAAAATCTACTTTTGATTTATTTCCACAGTAGCAAAATAAAATCACTTAAATGATTTGTAAAGTATTTGTTTATACCCGACTCATGGCCTAGTGCGCAACCAGGCTGCTGAGTTTTGAATCCACTCTGGTAATGTTGTAGATACTGCTTTCAGAAATGACGGGACTCGATGGCGATGTGTGTAAAGCGTCTTGCATCTGTACTCAGGCTGATTGGTAGGAGTTTTCTGGGTTTTCTCTCATATTTCCTGGGTTTTCTCTCATCATATGACATTCAAATTTGGGGCAGTATAGCCTAAAATTTCTCCCAGAAGGTAGCTTCCCTTTTTTTCGTGGCATACATCGGTGGAACATGAGATCCACCGATATTCAACAAAAAAAAGGTATTTATATTTTTGACAAAAACATGAAGCTAAAAAAATAAAACCGACTTTTGTAAAAAATAGTCAAAACACTGGAGTAAACTCACCTGGGAATAAGTGTAAGTTATCTCAAGTTGCCAGTTGAATTAATGCTGCATATAAATATCTAGTTTACAAAAAACTGTGGCGTTTTACGATTCTTGTTTGGTCATATTGTTTGCTGTTCTTGTAATATAGCGATTAGCATTTGCTTCAAGACTTTAAAAACTAAATAGTAAATAGAATAACCAATTCTATGAAATAGCAACTCGGACAAAAAAGAATTTTCTGGTCTTTATAGCTTAGATAATGCTATACATAGTGAACGATCGATTTGTCTAAAGCAAAAAAAAATAACAATAATAATAATATCTGACTTTTTTAATACATAATATTTTTAATTTTAAGGTTCTTTCGGAATTATTTTGATTTTTTATTGTAGTACATAATATAGTTTTTAAGTTGCAAATAAACATGTCTATTACCTTTGTAACTTGAATTTTTATTTATTTTACCTCTCTAACTCAAAATAAGTTAGAAAGAATCTAAACCTCTACAAGTCCTCTATATTTCCTTACGAAATCCGCGTAAGTGGAAATCCTCCATAAGTCGAAAACTCTATAACTCGAATTATTTGGAGTCTCCCTTGAAGTTTACTTACAGAGGTTCTACTGTATATGAATTCGAATTTATAGCTTTATGAGTTATTAAATAAAATCTTGTAATAGCAGTTGCGGAAACAGTAATTTTACAGAGTCTTTACGCTCCCTAAAAGGAAAAAAATACCATCTAATGAGTCTTTCACAGATGAGGAAATTGAAAATTTGTTGGCTGAGCTCTAGGACGAGTACCCGAATAATGTTAGTTATGACAGCGATACAAAGGTGATCCATAAATAAAATGTTTGAAAATATTGTTTGCGGTCATAATATCATTGTAAAAAAACTTGCAATAATTTATTTATATTAAATATTTGTTAGCTGTAAAAATATCATACAAATATAATGCAGTTTGTCACTTATTTTCTTTAATTTTTACACATCACGCTCAAGCGCGTCATGTGGCATTTAAGAAATAATTATATTTCTTTTGTCGTGCTACGCTCTGGCGCTTAGTCAAAATAGTCTAAGAAGAAAGGCCTAAATTAATATAATACACACAATAGTTTTATTACCACTTTTCGATCATATTTGTTATAGCAAGTAATATAAAAAAAAAAAAATTTTAAAGTCAATTCCTTTTTTTTTTTCTCACTATATTGCAGGAAGTCTTTTATAAATAATTTTCATTCATTTTTTTAATTTATCTGGCACCCTCTATTGGTAGATACATGCAACTTAAATCTAAAAAAAACTGAAATTAATGAATTAATTACTGAATTAATATTTGAAAAACTGTATTAACATTAAGTGTCATCTACTACAAGTTAAAAAAAAAAAATGTATTTGAATTTGAGTGGATGAATAAAAAGTGTTTTATGAACGATTGAAAATTTGAACAAGATATATATAGGGAAAGTGTGAGCTAATAGAAGGAATTGAAAAAAAAAGTTATTCGCTTTCTGGGAAAATCATATTTCTTCTGCTAGGAAATAACTATCAACACATCCTCACTTGATAGGCAGCGAAAGTGTTAAAATAAAATAGAATACTTAACAATAGTTGAAATACTAAACGATTTCTGTATGTTATTTTGTGCACTTACTCTTTTAAAAACATTTGGCGAGTTTTCAAAGATACACACAAAAAAAAATAATAATAATAATAAATAGCAAAATAAAATAAAAATAAAAAAATAAAATGCTCGCTTACCCAAAATTTAAAATTTAGAATTAGAATTTAACAACGGTCATAAAAAATATAAAAACTGTAGAATTTTAAACGATTTCCTTTTTCTGAAAAAATCTCATTTTCACTTTGAAATAACATTGTCTTTGCTTTCACCGCACGATCTTTCAGAACAATTTAAAATTATTTAATTATTCAATTCCTTCTATTAATTCACACTCTCCCTACATATATCTTGTTCAAATTTTCAATCGTGGATAAAATCCTTTTTATTCATCCACTCAAATTCAATTACATTTTTTTTATAACTTGTAGTGGTGGACACTTGACGTTAATGCAGTTTTTCAAATATTAATTCAGTAATAAAATTGAATTAATTAATTATATATTTTTAAATTTAAGTTGCATATATCTACCAATAGAGGACGCCAGATAATCTTCACAAAATGAATGAAAATTATTTATAAAGGACTTTCTGCAATGTAGTGAAAAAAAAAAGTAGGTATTGACTTTAAAAAGAAAATTTTTCTGTTACTTGTTTCATTAGTAGCTCGTGAAAGAAATTTAAATAAATATTATGTATAAAAAATATTGTGAAAGAAAATTAAATAAATATTATGTATAGAAAATATCGTGAAAGAAATCTTTAAAAAAATTATCCTATAAGAAGCATTAAAAGCGATCAAGGACAAATAATTTACCAGGAAACAAAAAACTCCGTCCTCAAAAACAATACCCAAACTTTTAAGGGTAATAACTTTTCTTTAAAATAAATGAAAGTGAATTGCGTTACCTGAAAATAATTGAGTAACTTGCTAAACGTGTATTAAACTAAAAGTTTGAAAGACAAAAAATATTTTTCTCTAAAAAACATACATTTTATAAATTAAAATCATTTAAGCTGCCCAATTTATAAAAAAGAAAAATATATAATTTGGAAAATATAAAATCACGAATTTATTAAATTTTACTTTGTATCAAGTTATAATATTTAATAATATACAAGTAATATATTTAAAAAAAAAAAACACATCTCAGAAACAGATTTAGAAAAAAATACTCCTTTATACAAAAATATAAACACTTTTTTGTCGAAATAATTAAATTCTTTAAAAAATGTTTGAAAAATTATTTTTCGTTTAAATAATTATTAGCAAACTAAAAAAAAAAATTATTTTGTTTTCAAAAGAACTCCAAAATTACGTTTTATTTTTTGAAGGTAATATTTAAAATTATTTTTTTCAAGTTACAAGTTATTTATATAAAAAAAATTGCCCATAAGGATTAAAATAAATTTTTGATAGAAACTATTTTGTTTGACTATTTATTAATAATAAATATAAATAATTAAAAAATTGTGAGGCATTTTTTAAGTAAAAAACTTCAAAATTCAAAACTTAAAGTAGACATTTTGTTGATGTACTAAGAGCTGCAAATTCTTCATTTTTAATAAAATTCTTGATATTTGTATTTTTCGATATATTCTTTCTGCAAATTCTTATTTTGTTTCCATTTTAAATTATACTTGAAAACAAGCAGAGTTTAAAATGATTATAAAAATTACAGAAACTCTTTTATATATGCAAAAAAAAAAAAGTGCTTATTCTATTTATTTTACCATTGTTGAAAATTTATTCGTTAACTTTTAGAAAATATGAACTATTTACATAAATTTTCTTGAATTCTTATAGGCAAAAAACATATTTAAATTCTTTATTTAATTTAAAGAATAAAATATCAAACATACGATAAACATATGACCCATACGATACTCACATGCGGAGTCGTTCTCCTAAAAATCCTCCCGGAAGGCACTGCCATCCTTCTTCTGCGTCGCGGAGATAAAGGAGCGCTTCCCACCGAGGCGTAAGACTTTAAGCGAGAAGCGTTTAACCAATCACTAGCATCACCCCGTTAGGCTGAAATCGGTTTGAAATGCACCGCTTCGAGTTGACCAACTTTCAACTCGAAACGGAATTTCACTAGTCGCAATTCTATTTCTGACGTTTCGCTGTGAAGGGGTCGAAAAAATTTCTTGCCTGCCGCTTGAATCTTCAACGCTTCTCGCCTCGGTGGGGCCGAGCCTTTTAAGTCAGTCTTCTACCTACGAGTGCTCCATGGCAACAGAAGCTGCCTCCCCCTCCTACTTTACTTCCTTCCATGAGACCACAAGCGTTCTTGGACTTAATCAAGGCTACCAATGATGTCTACCAAATGGGATAATAACAAACATTTTGAAAACCTATTTGTTGTAATGTGCCAGCATTTTCTGAATAATATTGTTATTACTAAATAACTGCATATTTTCTTCTTATGTATGTATGAGTATTAACACGTAATAGATATAATAAAGAAATATTGAAGTATCATAAATTCTTTTTTAAGTATATAGGATAATGCAAATAATATAATAAATACAAATTATATAATAAATATGCCCTGCATCTTCCTTATTCGAGCACAAATTGCTGTATGAAAAATAAAAGATTTATAGCTTAGTAAGCATTACCTTTCCGCGTTAATTATAATATTCTGTAGAAAATATGAGTAAATAAATTTTATTTTCCTCATAATTTTCAAATCCGTTCTATGCTTTTAAGACACTCATTCGAATTTTAAAATAACAGCAGATGTTCCATGTATATGCTTTTATTATTTATTCAAAATCATGATTTAATTAAAAATAAAAAAAAGCGACATTATACATGCTTATGCTAACATTATGATACACTATTATAGCAAATGAAAACATAACATTATTATTTCAGGAACAATTTTCTAATGCATATTTTATTTCCAAAATACTCCTCAGACGTATAAATAATCAAAACATTCCTGATAAAAATACAAAGAAATATATTTTGAAAACATTTTCTTCTCATTTTATCAAAACAATTATTGAGTTTCCTTCATGTATTTGCATTATTTAGTAAGCAGTAGCTGAATTTTCAATAAATAAGAGCTCAACACAAAATATTTATCATCTACCATAATATTTTACAAAGTGGAGATGCATAAATTTTATATTATTCACCAAAAATATGCATTCATATTCATGTCTTTTACGGATACAAGAAAAATAAATAAAGGAAATATTTTTAATAAATAGTTACAAGCATTTTCAAAATGCAATAAATTATAATGAATTTCTTGGTGCACATATAAATATCCGAAGAATGTTTAACATATTTATTCTGAAATATTTCGATGAGATAATAAAATATTTCAAAGGGAATATAAAACATTCTTAATAAGAAGAATGCATTATGCAAATATATTATTTTCATTTTTTAGTTTCTTCTATTTTACTAATATATGGATATTTTCTCCAAAATTGGAAAGAAAGTTTTGTTATTATTTATTATATTATACCAAATAAAAGTATGTAAAATTTCTATTATCCGAAAATTTTTCGTTGATGTTTATGCCTTCAAAATATTCTCAGGTATGTGAGCAAGAGAAAAATATTTAATAAATTGAATGCGAGAATTTTTGGAATGCAAAATTCTGCAACGAGTTTTCTAGTGTTTAAATGGTATATTTTGAAAATTTTTAAAGTGAACATGAAATATTCCCTTTTATCTTTTCTAATATAAATTTTTTGTTTACGAGTGTTATAATTCTTTTCTTCAAAATTTAAAATTAAATTTCTTATTATTTATCATAATATGTCACGAATTGGCATGTATCTATATTCTATACATGACATGTATTGTAAAATTGATATTATCGGAAAGATAATTAGATCTTCAAAATATAAACAATAATAAATATTTTAACAAATACTTACAATTATTTTTGGTTGCAATATTACGTAATAATTTTTTTTTGATTTAAATGTATACCTTAGAGTTATTATTTACACAGCATTTATAAAATATGTACAAAAAGTATATATATAACATTTTAAATTCTTCTTCTTCATTGGCGCAATAGCCCCATGGTGGACCAAAGCCGTTTGCCTGTTGGCAGATTTCGAAACATGAGAAGTTTTCTTTTTACATGGTAGGGTTTTCAACCCTACCTCCTAGTCATATGAGACCAGGACTTACGGTTTAAAATGGTTCCAAACTACTACAAACATCCATGGGACTCGAACACGAGGGCATCGAGACCCAGGCGCTATTCACTTGGCCATCTGGTCCCATATTTCAAAATTACAAGATGTAAATATTTATTTGCTTTTTGAATTGTCTTCTTTGACATTTTTATTTTTGCTTTAAAATATAAAAAATTAAATTTTTCTTTTATTATTATTTATATTATTTTTAAGAAAGAGGGATCTTAGTATCCTGGTGGATAACGCAAGGACACCAAGGGATTTTGGTTCGAAACTTGGAATAGCGATGTCGAACCGAAAGTTTCTGTATCTGTGCAGGAGATGGGTTAGACAAAATTGTAGGTTAAATGTTCTTTCGCTGGGTTCGAAGAGACGGTGAATCTAAAACCTTTCAGATGCCATCTTTCGATGGAGAAATATCCCTGGAGGAGTTCGGTGGATAGATCCTATATTCGATGGAGGAGTTCTTCACAATTGCGGTACCTGAAGTTAAAATTTTTAAGAATGTAGCAGGTCTTCCGTAGCTATGATAGGTAACGCTGAATTTACTGCAAAACTGCCGTTCCATAGTGAATGACAGAACAGTATTATTTATATTAATATTTAAGAAAGAGGGATCTTAGTATCCTGGTGGATAATGCAAGGGCACCAAGGGATTTTGGTTCGAAACCGGGCAAGTGATGCCTAACCGAAAGCTTCTGTATCTGTGCAGGAGATGGGCTCGACAAATTTGTAGGCTAAATGTTCTGTCTATGGCTTCAAAAGAAGGTGAATGTGAAAACCCTCAAATACCATCCTCGGATGAGTTTTTCAAAATTGCGGTGCTAGCACTGAAAACTTGGGGAATGTCTTGAATGAATAGCTTCCCGTGGCTATACTGGGTAACGTTGAATCTACTGCAGATCTGCCATTTCAGTGGTGAGTACCTTAGTTCAAAGGTCCAGAATTCGAATACAACATTTTAAGAAATGGAGAATTATAAAATTACAATTATCTGAAAGTTTTCACCAATATTTATGTTTTTAAAATATTCTAGCGTTATAAACAAAAATGCCATTTTTAATAAAGAGTTGCTAATATTTCTAAAATACCATAAGGTATAACGAGATTTCCGCTTTTATAAATCTCTCAAGCTGTTTTTATTTCTATATTTTAAAATATTTCGCTTAAATATAAAATAGTTCGA
Organism: Caerostris extrusa; assembly: GCA_021605095.1. Taxonomy (NCBI): domain Eukaryota; kingdom Metazoa; phylum Arthropoda; class Arachnida; order Araneae; family Araneidae; genus Caerostris; species Caerostris extrusa. The sequence goes on along the minus strand of BPLR01017986.1, from coordinate 14,555 downwards.
AAACAATATAAAAGATTTTAAATAAAAAGATAAAGCCATTTATTTCTTTTTTTAACACAGATATTTTTTATGAATTTTGGAGATTTCTTTTAAAATTAAAGATTCAATTTGATCTTATTACGTTGCAATAGTAATATAAAAGGAGTGCTAAGATTATGGAAGTTAGTACTAATATTTACTGTTTTCAAAATATTTCTAGTGATACAAACTACAGGAAATTTTTTAAATAATACTATACATTTTTAATCGCGATATTATGAAATGATTTTGTGGTACACATCTCAGTTTTTTTTTTAATATGACATCCATGTTTTGAAATATTTCAAGGAAAAAAATAAATCTTCTACACTGCTATTTTTACGATTATTAGCCTTGTTTAGTTTTTTTTTTTTTTTACATTTTTGAATCACTTCTTTCAAAAGCTACTTTGCAGGACCCTCTCACGATTTAGTACCATCCGTTACTGTCCCATGTGTAATGCAAAAGTGTCATGTTGAGCTCAAAACCACGGTGAGGGAGCATCATTTGCCAAATATACGACTTCCATTTATCAACGCACAGGCAATCCCCCTGGAACGCACAGACATGCATGAGTTCTGGGCCATGTTACGAAATGATTCCCGCTCTAAATGACGTATACTGGTAGGGAAAAAAGAATCCGCGAAGGGCCCTAACAAATAAATGACGCATTAGCTGAGTTTTATAAGTCCGGAAAATTCTGCCCCGTTAACGTTACTTGTAAAAGGAATAAAATGCGGGAATTTTCTTTTCCTCAGGCCAGGAATTCAGAGCTGGATGGCTTGAAAGTATGGCTTTTGAGAAAGCTCGCTGCTTGGGATGATGTATGGTGCGATATTTTCTTCGGATGATATATTGAAAGAGCAGAAATAAAACTGGTTTGGCAATGAATGCTTTAGGTATTTCACAGGTTTTTTTTTTTCTCGCATAGTTTTAAGTTTCCATTCTGATACACGTAGGTAACTTTTTTCGTTGTGGTTAGGTATATATTGAAAATAAATAAATACAGACAGATTTATTCGTTCTTACCTTGAAATATAGATTCTTTTTTTTTTTGCTGTTGCTATTGATGATTACAACAGAAGCTCCCCTTTCCTTTCTTCCATGAGACCCTCAGGGGTTCTTGAACTTCTTCTAGAGGTTGTTGTCTACCAAGTGGAACAAGAAAAAACAAACATTTTAAAACTCTATTTGCTGTAATGTGTCTGCTTTTTCTGAATGATATTGTTATTACTAAATAACTGCATATTTTTTTTTTATGTAAGTATACGTGTTCACGCAAAATAAATATAAAGAAATTTAGAAATACTGCTATATGTAATGAACAAAAATATATGTAATATTGAAATACTGCTATATGTAAGGAGCAAAAATATATGTAATTTTGAAATACTGCTAAAAACAATTATGTATCATAAATAATTTTTTAATTATTTAGGATAGGGCAAATAAACAATGATAGATAAAATTATATAATAAATATGCCCTGCATCTTCCTTTTCGAGCACGAAATGTTATATGAAAAATAATACTTAGTAAGCATTACCTTTCTCCGTTAATTATAATATTCTGTAGAAAAATGTAAGTAAATAAATTTTAATTCCGTCATAATTTTCAAAGTACGTTCTATACTTTTAAGACATTGGAATTTTAAAATAATAAGAAATGTTCCATCTCTATACTTTTATTATTTATTTTAAATCATGATTTAAATATGAAAGGCTAAAAGCGCCATTATGCATGTTTTTGACAACACTAAGATATATTATAACAAATGAAAGCGTAACAATATTATTTGAGGAACAATTTTTTATTGCATATTTATTCAAAATAGTCCTCAGACGTATAAATAATCAAAACATTCACGATAAAAATTCCAAGACATATATTTTAAAAATATGTTCTTCTCATTTTATCAAAACAATTATTAACTTTCCTTTACGTATTTGCACTATTTTCTAAGCAATAGCTGTATTTTCAAAAATAAGTGCTCAACACAAAAAATATTTATCATCTACCATAATGCTTTACAATATGGAGATACATAAATTTTCTATTATTCAACAAAAGTATGCATTCATATTTATGTCTTTTATGTTTACAAGAAAAAAATAAAGAACAAAAAATATTTTTAATAAATAGTTACGAGCATTTTAAAAATGCAATAAATTATAATGAATTTCTTGATGCACATATTTTCCTGAAGAATGTTTTATATATTTTATTCTGAAATATTTCGACGAGATGATAAAATATTTCAAAAGGAATGTAAAACATTCTTAATAAGAAGACAAACATATTATTTTCATTTTTTAGTTTCTTCTATTTTACTAATATATGGATATTTTTCTCAAAAATGTAAACAAAATTTTTTATTGTTTATTATATTATACGATATAGAGGTATGTAAAATTTTTGTTTTCTGTTTATTGCCAAAATATACCCAGGTATGTGAGCAAGTGAACAATTTTTTAATAAATTGAATAGGAGAATTTTAGGAATGCAAAATTCTACGAGGAGTTTTCTAGTGTTTAAATGGTATATTTTGAAAATTTTAAAAAAGTGAAGTAAAAATATTCCTTTTTAACTTTCTTATATTTTTGTTTTTTTGTTTACGAATGTTATGTTTCTTTTCTATAAAATTTAAAATTAAATTTTTGTAATTTATCTTAGTACACTCATGTCCATAAATTAAGGATAATTCAGAATCAGACAAAAATTGAACTCTAAAATAAAAATTTCGCCTGTACAATTATCACACACATCTTGAAGAAGAATATGCAAATTAAAAGAAACCACCAGATGGCGCGGATAGTACGTCACAATGACGAGAGTGTAAGAGAGGGGTATATATGAGGAATGGTGGCAAAGAAGTAAAAATTGTTCACAAGCGCTTTAAAAGACTTTCAGGGCAATAACCGCATATTTATGGCACAAAGGAAGCATTTGGATGATTTTTTTACGTGGTAGAATTATCGGACGACTGGAATGTGGACGTACCCAGCTGGAAGAATCCGAGGAACTTGGAATCGCCCAGAGTGTCATCTCCAGGCTTTGGCAACGATTCCAAGATGATGGTAATGTGAGTAGATGCTACAGCACAGGTCGCCCCGAGTTACAACGCCGAATGAGGACCGGTATTTAGCAGTTACTGCCAAAAGAAACAGACGGAGCACAGGATCAGACCTGTCTCGTCAGCTCTCTTCAGCTACCGGTACGACAGTTTCAAGGCAGACCGTGTACAGACGCTTAGGGCACATTGGTCTATATGCTCGTATGCCTCATATGTGTTCCACTTACCGCAACTCACTGTCGCCTGCGATTAACCTGGAGTAGGAAGCATGCAATGTGGACACCGCAACAGTGGTCTGGTGTGATGTTTTCCGACGAGTCCAGGTTTATTTTGCAGTCTGATTCTCGCCGGACGTTCATATGGAGAGCGCCAGGTACCCGTTACCACCAAGAGAACACCATTGAACGACACCGTTACGGTGGTGCAGGATGGCTCGTTTGGGGAGGAATTATTCTTGGTTCCAGAACTGGCCTGCATGTTCAGAGTGTAACGATGACAGGCCACATCTATCGGGATGTCATTCTGGAACAACATGTATGTTTGTTTCGGGGCGCCATGGGTGCTGAATTTCTGTTTATGGATGACAACGCCCGTCCTCACCGTGCAAACATTGTAGACGAATGCCTTCAATTGGGTATGGAGTATTGGAGTATTCCCGTATGGATTGGCCAGCATACTCACCGGACTTGAATCCAATAGAGCATGTGTGGGATATGCTTGGCCGACGAATTGCAGCCCGTCAACCCCTCCCACCTGTCAACCGGAACTTCGAGGGCATTGCTTGATGAGTGGTGTAATATTCCCCAAGATCAGATTGATAATTTGATACTCAGCATGCCTAGGCGTTGTAAGGCCTGTATTGCATCGTCCGGGCGATATACTCATATTAACCATCATACTAACCATGTTATAGTGTTTTTTGTAAATAGGTTCTTTTTTGAAATTTGATCCAGGGAGTAAAAATCGCAATTTTTATTAATTATGTCAAACATATAGCATCTTTTTTTGCTCTTTACCTTTGTTTAATAAATAAACTTTACAAATAAGTCAAATTTGTTTTGCTTCTCTTTCTTTGCCTGAACTTCATTATCCTTAATTTATGGACATGAGTGTATTTCATGACTCGGTATGTATATACATGACATTTATATATAAAATTGATATTCTCAGAAAATTTCCATACATATAGATGACGTAAAATTCTTTTTAGCATATAAACGATAAGAAAAGTTTTTGATGGCTTTTATAAGTGCATTTTTGGTTTGCAACATTTTCTAATGAGTTTTCTGGCACAACAATATCTGTTGTTCTAGTGATGAATGATTTAGATCAAATGCACAGAATTCCAGTACAACTTTTTAAGAAATGGAGACCTATAAAATTTTTATTATTTGAAAGTATCTACCAATATTTATGTTTTCAAAAACTTCTAGTGTTGTAAAAAAATATTATTTCCAATAAATATTTACGAGTATTTCTAAAATTTCATAAGGTATAATGAGTTTTCTGCTTCATAAATCTCTCAAGCTGTTTTCATTTTTGTACTTTAAATATTTCAATATAAATGTAAAATATTTCAAAAAAATATAAAAGATTTTAAGTAAGATGATAAAGCCCTTTATTTCTTCTTTTTAACCCAAAAATTTTTATGAATTTTGATTAAATTAAAGATTAAATTTCTTCACATTACGTTGCAATAGCAATATGAAGGAATGCTAACATTATGGAAATTTACAATAATATTTAGTATTTTCGAATTATTTCTAGAGATACAAACAATAGAAAATTTTTTAATGATACAATAAATTTTAAAACACGATGTTATGTGCTGAGTTTTCTGGTATACATCTTAATTTTTCATATGATATTCAGGTTTTGAAATATTTCAAGGAGAAAAATAAAACATATCAAAGACAACATCACACATTCTTAAAAGAATATAAAGACATTTTTTTTTTTAACTTTTTATCTTTCTCCTACAGTACTATTTTTACGATTATTAGCCTTGTTTCTTTTTTAAATTTTTGAATCACTTTTTCCAAAAGCTGCATGCGGGACCCGCTCACGATTTAGCACCATCCATTACAGTCACATGTGTAATGCAAAAGTGTCATGTTAAGCTCAAGACCACGGCGAGGGAGCATCATTTGCCAAATGTACGACTTCCATTTATCAAAGCACAGGCAATCCCTGGAACGCACAGACATGCATGAGTTCTGGGCCATGTTACGAAATGATTTCCCGCTCTGCATGACGTATACTGGGTAGGGGAAGAAAAAAAAAAAAGAACCGCTAAGGTCCCGAACAAATAAATGACGCATTAGCTCGGGTTTTATAAATCCAGAAAATTCTCCTTCGTTAACGTTACTTGGAAAAGGAATAAAATGCCCCGACGAATTTTTCTTTTCCCTCAGGCCAGGAATTTAGAGCTGGATGGCTTGAAAGTGTGGCTTTTGAGAAAGCTCGCTGCTTGGGATGATATGGTGCGATATTTTCTTCGGATGAAATATTGAAAAGGACAGGGAAAAAAGTGGTCTGGCATTGAATGCTTTTAGATATTTCAACACTTTTTTTCTCGCGTGGGTTTAAGTTTTCAATCTAATACATGTAGGTAACTTTTCGTTGTGGTCAGGTATATTTTGAGAATAAATAAATGCAGACAGATTTATTCGTTCTTTCGTTGAAATTCAGATTCATTTTCTATTTGCTGTTCCTTTGGTGAGAAATTTGCCGCTACTGGTAGACGTAGCTTAGAGAAATGCATGCACTGTTTAGATATTTTTTCAAGAAATTTAACGTATGCTATATTTTTGTAGCAAAATATTCGCCTTTTTTTGAAAAATTTTACATTTCAAACATATATTGATAATATTGAGATATAGTTAAGCAAAATATACCACATTTTATATTTATTACACATCTTAATTGGGATGTTGAGGAAAATGGTTTGAAGTTTGGGAAGTTTTAACAAAGAAAATTGTCTCATTGCCAAGTTGAAGTTGTCTCATTGTCATTGAAAAGTTATTTTTCCATTTAAATAATTATTAAATTGGAAGAGAAATAATTATTTTAAGTATTTATTATTAAAAAATATTAATAAAAATGCTATGAGTGTTTTCTCTTAATAAAAAAAGATTTAAAAAGACATAATGTTGCTGTCGTAAATTCTTCATATTTTTGATACATTTTTTGATATTTTGAAATTTCGATAAATTCTTTCTGCAAATTATTAGTATTTTGATATATTCAGTTTTCATTTTAAATCAAACTTGAAAAATTAGATTTCAAAATGATTGTAAAAAATACGCTTCCGTTATATATACAAGAAGAAACTTGTTTACATTATTTATTTTACCAATATTGAAAATTTATTCGTTACATTTTGAAAAGTAGGAGCCATTTATATACATCTTCTAGAACTTTTATGCGCAAAAAATGTATTTAATTTCTTTATTTAGTTATAATGCATGCAAGCATTTTGAAAACCATTTTGTTGTAATGTGTTTGCACTAAATAATACTATTATTGTTAAACAACGACATATTTTCTTCTTATGTACGTTTGAGTGTTAACACATAATAGACATAATAAAGAAATTTTGAAGTACCTCAAGAAAAGCAATATCCATTCTCATCGTGAGTAGTTCGTGGAATACATGAGTGAGGTCCATCAATATTTTTAAAAAAAAAATTAAAAATTTTCTTAATTGCATGAAACATCAATTATAGTAAAAAATATATCAGAATACAATTAATTACTTAAGGTTATAAAAAAAATAACTCTTCAGAAAATATTCATCATAAAATACTATAACATAAATAATCTGACAAATTGACTCAACAATATGTAGAATGGTATAAATTTTTAGAATATTTTAAAATCTAATAATATTAAAATCAGATAAAATTCAAGAGAAACTTACAAATGTGGAATCAAGGAGTCGAGCTTATTACACTGAAGAAATATAAATTTAAATTTAAATTCAATTTTATTAAAACTATACTTTCCTCATATACTCAAACAAAAAGTTAATCTTTTGAAAACTAGAAAGATTAATATTAATGAAACATTGTTAATTGCATTAACATTGTGGATATATAAAAGCTCTGAGATTATTATAATGAAGAAACATAAATTTAAATTTAAATTCAATGTTATTAAAACTATACTTTCCTAATGTTTCAAAAGTTACTTTTTTAAAAACTAAGAAATATTAACATTGATGAAACATTACTAATTGCTTTAACATTGTTGTAATATAAAAAAACATTATTACAATGAAGAAACATAAATTTAAATTTAAATATTATGAAAACTGTAATTTCCTCATGTACTTCAAAAAAAAAAAAAACATTTTGAAAACTAAGAAACATTAATATTAAGGAAACATTGTTAATAAATAAAATTAATGCAAATTGAAATCATAGATTATTGTTGAAAACAAAGATTAATATTAATGAAACATTGTTAATAAATAAGTGCAAATTGAATTCATAGTTTATTGTTGAAAACAAAGATTAATAATAATTGAACATTGTTAATAAATAAAATAGATGCAAATTGAAATAATAGAATATTAATGTAAATATTAATGTAAATTATAAACATCTTTGATTATTGTAAAATTGTATAAATATGAGTTGTCTAAACAAATGAAAACACGTTGTAATAATCCGGTTTAATTTTTCTACCAAAACAGGAACATTAGCTACATCATTACTTCGCAAACAGATGTTTCTAACAAGTTCTTGACATTGTTGGCTGTTTTCATTTCGAAGAAAGCAATTTAAGCTTACTTGTTCTGATCCAAACAGACAAGAAGATATTGTTAATCGAAAAGAATTCTCCCTTTCAAAGTTTTCCATTTAAAGAAACAGTAATGAGTAATGAAATTTAAAATGCAGACATTAAATTAAAAGGATAATATTTCCTGAAAGAGCATAAATTATTTCGAAAAAGATTTTTGTAAGTTTATCTACATTGAAGGTTTCGATGTAGCTCATTTAAATTCTTTTTAAAAGAACAGTTAAAGAAAGTTTCATTTCCATAAATTCGAGATTTTGAATTATTCATAAAAGCATTCTCATTCAAACTCAATTATTCATATTGGTACAATCACGTTTATTAGTTATCTCCGGAAATAAATGTATATTATAATGAATTTCAATTTTCGGTGTTCGAAGGCAACATGAAAAGTAAATGCAAAACAGCTGTCTGATCCATCTTTGCAGTAATCTCCTTTTATCATAGGTACGCGCTTTCGATAGAATTGATTTAATTAGGAGACTCAATGGAATGATTTCATCTTTGGAATATCGAAAGCGAAGTGTTATTTTGACGCCAAAAACAGCATTTTTAAATTTCGCGCATAAAGGCAGTTAATAATTAAACTTTCACTGCTTTGTATTTTCTGGAAATTCTGAATGAATACAGAGGAATTTATTGATAGAAATTGTAGCACAAACAATTGAATTCCAATTCAAATTTTAACTCGAAACTCTTCAAAACATGCACACTGTTCAAAGAAAACAAAGGGCTTGTTAGAACTTTCGGAGTAACAGATAAAAGATAAATAAAATTGAATACTGTAATTTATTGAATAAAACTAGACTATTGTAACTTCGTTCAGATTTCCTTTTTGAATTGTTGTTATTCTTCAAATATTCATTCCTGATTCGTTTTCGTTTTTGTATTATTTTCTGGGACAAAATGAAATTAAATTCCTAGTTTGTAAAAAAAAGAACAAGCTGAAAAAAAAATGAATTTATGCTACAAATACTAATGTTCTCATTTCTACAGATAAATTTATTGTAGTAAACATTTGAAAATTTTAATTCAGAAATTTATTATGAAATTAAAATATATATAAAAAAATTAATTAATATTATAGAGTTTAGAAGCATCAATTTTAAAAACAGTACCTAATAAGAAAATAAAAATATTTAATAAAAATTATATTATGAAAATATATATTTGTTATTTTTATTATTTATTCCTTTTTCTTGCTAACAATCTAAATTAAAAAATGAAAATGAATATTATTTAAATAATAATTTTTATTCATTCACTTATTTATTACGCCATTGAGAAATGTTGGTTCAATAAAATAAATCTTAAGCGTTTATTTATTTAACACTTTTTCTACTTTAAAAATACTTTTAAAATTTACTACTTTAACCGTTTAAAATACAATACTTAAGCTTGATTAAAAATTTACATCAAAATCACTTTATTTTTATTTTAAATATTAATATTAAATATAAATCAGGCTGCTTTTTTTTCAATAAATTCCATACATATTGTGTTTCATTAATCGAAAAAGTGTTCCAAATTTTTCAAAATGAGACATTCTTTCACGGGTTGAAAGCAAAAAAAAAAAAAAAAAAATTATAATGCAACTAAAATAAAAGAACAACAACTTTCTAAAAATGTTTCCTTGCGAATCTGATGCTTTTTCCAATAAAAACCAGCAAGAAGAATTTTAACAAACTATTCCAAAGTCACGTACCACATGGGAATAAATTAGACTAACGGAAAATGCGATTTCAGTTCCGGAGAAATATGGCGAAGTCTAAATGAACTCGTTGGGAAAAAAAAAAAAAAAAAAAAAGTAGAAAAGAAAAACTGATTACCTCATTTACATGCGACTTCCTCTCTCTAAAGAATAAAAACAAGGCCCAGGAGAACTTTCCCTCGACCTCGAAGTCCAACTCAGCAGGTGGTTAATCCCTTTGTCTCGTTTGCCAAACAAAAGCACTCCGAAAAACTTGTACAATGGCATCGCCTTTTTTTTTTTTTAACTGTGACCACTAAGAATGTATAGCAAAAGGTTAGTAGCAAAAGAACTATTTGCTTCCATCAGAAATCAGAATTAAAGCTCAAAGAATTCTAAAAAGTAAAATATTGTTACTATTTCATTTTTTTTAATATGTTGTTGTTGTTGTAATGCAGGTGGCAATACAGACAGTTAATCTGTTTTTTTTTTTTTTTTTTTTTTTTTTCAATATGGATCAGAACAAAAAGAATTTCTAAATATGCTTTCTTTTTTTAATACTTATTTGGCTATACTATTAATTGCAATTATTATTGAAAAAAGATTTTCTGACAAGTGCAATTTAAATTAATATTTCTGAATTTTATTTAATTATCATTTCTGTACATGATGTTGATCTAGTTAGAGCAAAAAGTCTTCAAAAAGTGAAATATAAAAAAAAAAATAAGTAAGAGTTATAAGTTGTCACTTAAAACAGATTAATCTTCTCTAAATTAAATTTATGGAATATATAAATTAATAAGTTTTTATTTCAAATATTTTTATTAAAGAAAGGAAATATTAAGTAAATAAATAACATATTGAAGCGTATGATAATTCCATTATTTGTAAAAATGTTGAAACGTAATGCTAAGAATTACTGCATAACAATTGTACAATGTTAAGAAAAACTTCTGCACAATAAACGCGAAAACAAGGAATTGAATGGAATTACTGAAGCGTTTGCTAATCTACCACTTAAAATCATACACTACGTTGAATTTAGAAGTCATATCCACTACTCTACTTTAAAAGATGTCTCTCCTTCCTCCTGTTGATGCCTTAACTAATCTTAAAATCAGTGAAGTTGAGGTGCTGCATGTGTATTATGAAACCTTGTAACACTTTCATTTAGTGAGGCATAAAATAAATTAACAATTCCATTCTGTCTACGGTTCGTCCTTAAATGAAGAATCCCTCATATGGAAATTCGAAATTGGCATCAGACAGGAAAGTAGAAAGTTAAAGAACTCAAACCTCAATGTATTGAATAGAAAAAATACACATGAAGCTAAAGCAGTCAAAAACTTATTGATGGAAGCAATACTTTTTCTTCTGCATGCTATAGTGCTGTTCGTTGTTTTCCTCAGTCAATTGCGATTCGTTTCTTTTGTGATGTATCTGCTTCTGTTCCTAAGAAGTCTCAGGGAAAATAAATATAAACCAGACTTATAGAAAAGTCGTGACAAGTATTACTTGATTAATGATGCCAGTTGAAACTGGCCCATTGTCTGGCAATAGTAAAGAATCAAGTCATTTGAAAAAATTAACTGGTAGAAAATGTATAAAAAGTCAGGAATTTACAGAAGAATGTTTTGCTATGATTTGATTCCCTTATGAAAATTTTCTTTTCTTTCTAGGATCACTTTCATTTTTGTGATGTAGATTCGTAACACTCATATTTATAAAAAATAATTTTTATTTATTATTTTTAATACATTTCAGCTGACAATTTATATAATAATAGAATTTTAAAGTAAGGGGAAAATGTTTGAATAAAGAACATTTGAATAATTAGAATTTATGTAATAATAATTTTATAATTTTGTATTGAATGTTTAGTAATAACTCATTCTGTATTTTTCGTTTTATTTAATTTTTATTTTAAGAAATGCACAATTTTACAAAAGGGAAATTAAAGTTTCAAACACGAATTACACAATAAATATCATCTTTAGAATAATTTTTCATATTTGTGTGTTTATTCATTCAAATGAAAGCCTCACTTTTTATATGCTTTATTTCAATGGAATATGCATTCAAATTAATTTTTATTAAGTGAATTACATTAAATTTTATAACTTCACAATTTTAGAATAATATACAATTTTATGAACTGTGTGAATAATATATCTAGTTAAATAATTTTTCTAAGGATGCTCTTTTCATTTAGTTTAGAGTAATACATATATAACAATAATTTTAAAACATATGAGATCAAGTTTCAACTTTATAATTAATAATATGAGGTTTTTAATAACTTGATTTCATTATAGATATTTCTATAATATAATAAATACATAACTGAAGGTGAAATAATTTCTAAAATTATTTTAAAGTAATATTTAAATTTTGGTTAAAAGTCTAGTCAAATTTCTTTTTAAATTAAACTTTTTTAGGGACTAAATTTTGTTTTAAGAAAAAAAGAAAAACCGTCCCATAAATTGCTGTCCCATACATATTTTACTTAAAATCAAGTTTAAAACATGTTTTCATTAAAACCCTTCCTAGACACATTTATTAAAAATTCCTATAACCTTACTGCATGTTTCAAAGTTCTTTTTGAAAGCATTAAATTAGTTCAATGATTTCTAAAAATAAAATTTATTGAAATTTATTTAATTTTGATTTCTATTTACTGTCACTGTATCCAAATATGTAATACAATCGATCTTAAACATTTGCATTTTGATAAAACTACATAGATTAAATTATACTTTAGCTACTGCATGTATCGATTGAAGTCGAATAATTACATACCAGCATTATATCGATATCATTCCTGCATTCCTCCGTATGTAATCGATATTCCAAAACCGTGTACACTCGAAATAATATTGAAATCAATCCCCGTTCAAGAAAACATGTGAACACATTGATCTTTCCACCCAGCAATGTGTAACAATGAAAATAATGTGCTCTTCAGAGGCAGATAACCAAATGGTTCCATTTACTTTTGCTGACATGCGAACCATTTGTTAAGAATTTGATACACATTAATCACAGCCGATGACATTCATCTAGTCTTTTGAAATTAAAATCAATAGGAGTGAAAAATGAAGTATACTTTGTGGAATTAGTTCCTAAAAGTATGCATGTTTGTTTGCTATTCGAAAATTGCCAAGAAGTGCCTTTTGGAAACTTGGAATGCTATTCAAATTTATTTTAGGTGTTGTTTTAAAATGAAAAAATGAAACGAATGTGTTAGAATGTTTTTTTTTCTATGACTGTATTATGTTTTAGAAGATTTTTCAATGTTAAATGAGTTGTAAAGTTCCATACTTGAAATGAAAATTTTCTAAGCTTGTTTTAACTGTTCGCACGCGTATATAAATCTTCGCAGACACATCTTCAACAGATATATATCTGTTCTCTAAATAGAATTATCTTCATGAGCATACCATTTATATTTGTCATGATCACTTTAATAAACAATTCACTACAAGGATGGCAGGCAAGTTTTTCTCAAAGCGATTTTTAGTATGCATGTTATTTGAAAATTGTCCAGAATATTTTATTTATGAGAATTCTGTTATAAGTGCATTTATCTTTTGAGTTGGGATTTTTTTTTATTACTTTTAATCATGATATTTGACATGGTAGTTTTTGAAATACTTTTTATCTAAGACAATATGAAGCATTATGAGAATTTCAATCGTAATTTTATCATCTTTTTGTATAAAGGCATACTTGCAAATCAATGTCTTGCTTTTGCCTTATATTCACATGACTATCAATGCTGGTGACCACTTTATAAACGGACAGCACCATTTCTGAAAAGTTAAATGTCTGGTTTTGCCCAAGACAGTGTTGACCACTTTATAAACGGACAGCACCATTTCTGAAGTTAAATGCTTGGAGGAAAGAGGTAAATACGGATAACTACTAACTAAGAATGATTGAATTATAAAATTTCAAAAGAAAAATGAGAATATTCATTACTAAACTTTTATTTACCATTTTCAAAATATTTATTCTACATCTCTGAGATAATAATCTTTAAAAATCTACTTTTGATTTATGTATATTTTCAGTGATAAAAAGAATAGGAAATTTTTTTTTAATAGTACTACAAATTTTAAAACGCGACATTATGTATGTAGTTTCCTGATACACGTCTAAATTTTTTATATGACATCCATGTTTATGAAATATTTCGAGGGAGGAAATAAAATATTTCACAACGATAAAACATTGTTAATAAGAATATAAAAACATTTTTCCCATTTTTTTATCATTCTTATACACTGCTATTTTTACGATTATTAGCCTTGTTTACTTTTTTTTTACATTTTTAAGTCACTTTTTCAAAAGCAGCATGGGGCCCGTTCACGATTTGGTACCATCCATTACTGTCATGTGTAAGCAAAAGTGTCATGTTAAGCTCAGACCACGTCGAGGGAGCATCATTTGCCGAATATACGACTTCCATTTATCAACGCACAGGCAATCCCTGGAACACACAGACATGCATGATTCCTGGGCCATGTTACGAAATGATTTCCCGCTCTACATGACGTATACCGGGTAGGGAAAAAAAAGAACTCGTGAAGGCCCGAACAAATAAATAACGCATTAGCCTGAGTTTTACAAGTCCCGAAAATTCTCCTCCGTTAACGTTACTTGTAAAAGGAATAAAATGTGGGAATTTTTCTTTTCCTCAGGCCAGGAATCTAGAGCTGAATGGCGAAAGTACGGCTTTGAGAAAGCTCTCGCTGCTTGAATGATATATGGAGCGATATTTTCTTCGGATGAAATATTGAAACAGAATGAAAAATAAGTGGTCTGGCAATGAATGCTTTAGATATTTCGCCTACTTTTTTTTTTTCACGCGTAGGTTTAAGTTTTAGCCTAATACATGTAGGTAACTTTTTCGTTGTGGTTAGGTATATTTTTAGAAAAATAAATGCAGACAGATTTATTCGTTCTTAC